>CM059206.1:5904678-6007178 GCA_030347435.1 Clarias fuscus | reverse complement strand
CAGAAAAAAAAAAATGTACACAAACAGTAAATGGCTTTTTTTCTAAAAAGTTTATCACCAAATAAATGTTTTTTATTAAATTTATGTTAAAAATAAAAAAAAACAGACGCATGTCAGATTCTTGTCACCACGCGCGTTGGAGCCCCGCCCCCGCACCTCGCGCTCCATTCACATGCAAGATTCATGTAAACGGCATAAAATGTAAGTAAGTGCTAATTGAATGAAGGAACAAAAACATTTTTTTATATATATATATATATTTTTTTTTACATAAATATTCGTATACGCATGTAAGAATCTCTCCATGATAAAATGACTCGTGGCATGAATCCACACGAAATGCTTCAGCTTTAAATAATAAAAGCAAAAAAGCATGATAATAAAAATCAGAATTATAATAATATGTTATGTATAATATGTTTTTTTTTATTATTATTGTGTCCAGTGTTTAATAATTATTTGACTAAAAATGGCTGGAATGATAAAATAAAGCTGCTCACATCGCGTGCGCTTTCACTTTTGAAAATGCATTCTTTATTTAGAAAGTATATATCTCTGCTCTGTTGTTTTTCTGGGGTACTGATTTTACATTTTGTCTGCTTTGCAAAAGTTGCTCTCTTTGTGATCTGTGTATATTTTGACTGAAACAAAGCTGCTCGAATCGGCTCATATCAGCAGCGCTTTGATCAAAGGGGAGATGAAACGTGCAAAGTGAAAGTGTAGAGCAGAAACAGCAGCTTCATTTCATTCATAAAATACTTAGATCACAAACAACAACATAGCACAATGCATGGTGTCTGTGAATGGCTGAAACATGGCTGTGAATAAGTCTTTTAGTGACTAAAATGTTTGCGTGAGTCTGCGGCGCGCGCGCGCTCTTTCACTTTGCGGAGTTTTGATCAAAAAGCAGATGAGGCGGTTTATTTCAGTCATAATATACTATAACATATTTTTGCTGTGTACTGTAGTTTGTGTGTGTGTGTGTGTGTGTGTGTGTGTGTGTGTGTGTGCATTAGAATTGTATATCAATTAATGTTTCAGAAACCTGCTTTATTTTGTATCTCTCAAGAAGCCCTGTTTGTGTGAGGAATCGTCTCGGGTTACTTAGCTGTAACCCTGTTCCCTGATAAAGCGGGAACGAGATGCTGCGTGAAAACGCTATGGGAACATCTCTTTGTTCTCCGGTTGTGAAGCCTGTGCATGTCAAAACCGCCGAATACCTCGGCTTATAACCTCTGCCAGGCATGACGTCACCGAATAAGGTGCACCTGCAAGTTATAAATAGGAGTGAACCGGAAACATCCTCAGATCAATTTTGTCTGAAGGACGTCCAGGCACGCCAGCAGTGCAGCACTGGAATGCAGCATCTCGTTCCCGCTTTATCAGGGAACAGGGTTACAGCTAAGTAACCCGAGACGTTCCCTTTCAAAAGCTACACTCGATGCTGCGTGAAAATGCTATGGTAACGAGAATACGAACGAAGAACGCCGCCGCACTGCAAGTGTCTGGACCCCTAGGTTGTGTAGCGTGTGCGCACAATAGCCAAGGAGGTCTCAGACCTAGCTCTGGGATGCTGACTCAAGGATCCACGAGTCCGGAGTAGCATTGACATCCAGACTATAAAATCTAATAAACGTGTGTGGAGAGGACCAGCCCGCCGCATCACACACCTGCTGCAGGGGGACGCCTCTTGCCAGAGCAATTGATGAGGCAATCCCACTGGTTGAGTGAGCCCTGATTCCCAGAGGCGAAGTGTAACCACGCGCCTCATAGGCTAGGGCAATAGCATCTCTCACCCAGTATGACAGAGTCTGTCTAGTGGGGCCACCCCCCCGGTTGCGACCCCTATGGCAAATAAAGAGCTGCTATGACTTACGCCACTGGCTAGTGCAGTGGATGTAAATCCGAAGAGCACATACTGGACACAGTAAGTGAAGTCTTTCCTGCTCCGGAGCTGTGAAAGGCGGAGGACAGAAGGCTTCGAGAACGACTGGGTGCATGGTCGAGAATGGAACCTTGGGAAAATAGTTCGGGTGAGGATGCAGAATAGCTTTGACTAGCCCAGGGGCAAAGTCAAAGCAGAAGGGGGAGACTGACAGAGCCTGCAGATCCCCAATCCTCTTCAAAGAAGTAATAGCCATAAGAAAAACCATCTTAAGAGACAGAAGCCTGACAGGAGCTGACTCTAGTGGTTCGAAAGGGGTATCACCCAGGCCTTTGAGTACGATAGCTAAGTCCTATGAAGGGGAAGCTCTAGTGGGCGGCCTCAACCGTTTAGCTCCACGAATAAAACGGGCGACTAAATGGTGCTTTTCCACAGAAACCCCATTGGTCAGAGCATGCCAAAATAGCGGCTATGTATGTTCTGAGAGTACTAGGGCATAAGCCAGAGGACAACTTTTCTTGCAGAAACTCCAGCACTGAAACAATCTGGCAGTGGACTGGGTCTACATGTCTTACCATGCACCAACTTTCAAATACACTCCATTTGAGGGCATAAGTTCTTCTAGTGAAGGGAGCCCTGGCACTTAAAATGGTTTCAATTACACTGGCTGGAAAACCAGGATGTCTTAGTTGGTCCCCTTCAGGGTGTCCGGCATCCTGAAACAAGGCAGGAAGGAACTGAGCACCTAACATTTCGCTGGAGACCGGTGCTTCCTTAAACACCAGTGGTGGCAGAGATTAGACAACGGCCCCCATAGGGTGCCAGGGAGGAGTCTTTATCCCTTATTGGAATTTTTACACATCCCTCTCCAGGGGGAGACACCCCTGTGGTCCTGGGCACGTCAACCTCAGGACTTCCTTTTTGGCGGAGATAATGCTCCTCAGGTCCGGTGCTTTTTTTTTTTGCTTTGAGGCGGATTGCGAAGCGCGACGAGTCCTTCCCCTGTCCCCTGGAAGGCCGACAGTCCCGACTCCTGAGCACGGCAGGGGAGAAACCTCACAGCGGTCTGCTTGTAGAGATTTGCCTCCCGAACCTAGTGGCGGCAGTGTTTACAGCGTCGCCAAAGAAGCCGGAAGGCGAGAGGGGGGGCATCAAGGAGGAAAATGCGATCCCTGACCTCGATGCCCGTGAGGTTTAATCACAGAAGACTCTCCGTGGTGACCGCGGCAGCCATAGAACGGCCGATAGCACGGGCCGTCTGCTTGGTGGCATGGAGAAATAAATCTGTGGCTCGGGACCATCAATAGACCCGCCAGTGCTCAGAACTCTTAGCAGGTGAGCTTGGTATGCCTGCAAAACCGCCATGGTGTGCAGGGCAGCACCAGCCTGACCCGCTGCCTGAAAAGCTTTCCCCACCAACGAAGATGTTAGTCTACACGGCTTGGTGGGCAGTGTGGGCTTTTTCAGGGAGGATGAGCTCCCAGGAGAGAGATAGCTCACAAGCGTCTCTTCAATCTGGGGTATCATCATAAAATAGGGGATGAATAAGGCTTATTCCATGAAAGAGTTAACTCGTCATGAAGGTCGACAAAAATGGGGAGGAACCCTCGCTGAGGCCCCTTTTTTAAATTTATTTATTTATTTTTATTCTTTTATTTATTGATTTATTTATTTATTTATTTTGCGGCGAGAGAGGAAATCTATTCGGCCCCTTCACAAAAAGCGCCGGTACGCATGCTAAAACTTCCTGATCTGGGAAGAGCGCGAGAGAAAGGGGAATTCCGTCTCATGCGCATCTGTCAGATCGTCCGCTTTCTCCATGGAAGCATGTGAGGAAGTCTCTTCGTCTGCTCACAAGAAGCGCCGGAGCGCGCTTGAGAAGCGGACGCTAAAAACTTCCTGATCCGGGGCGAGCGCGAGAGAAAGGGGGAAATACCGTCTAATACACAGGAATGCGTCGTGGCTCGCGGTTTCTCTTTAAAGAAAGCGAGCCGCGCGCGAAGTGCCTTAATAGGGAGATCACAAAATGCTTGCACTTTCCTTGAAACCCAAGCACTCAAGAAAAAGTCGTGGAGATCGCCCTCCGAAAGAAATCACACGGAGGCACGCATCTCTCAACCAACTCTTGCCATTATCGGTAAGTAAAGTTTTTTTACCGTGATTCTGTTGCACACACACACACGCAAACACAAAGCAGTCCTGAAGACAAAAAGATCTGAGGATGTTTCTGGTTCACTCCTACTTATAACCTGCAGGTGCACCTTATTCGGTGACGTCATGCCTGGCAGAGGTTATAAGCCGAGGTTTTCGGCGGTTTTGACATACACAGGCTTCACAAAGAGATGTTCCCATAGCGTTTTCACGCAGCATCGAGTGTAGCTTTTGAAAGGGAACTGAGTGTGTATACTGTAGGTGTGAACAGCTGAGACAATATGAGACCTGGTGAAACTTGATGTTACCTGAGCCAGGTGTGAATGGATCTTACATATTCATGAAAAGTCATAGATTATTCAGTGAAACAGAGCTTCTGCTGAAAAAAAGTTAGGCACATCAGTCACTTCACCCCAAATAAAAGGTCTTTCTGAGTGTTATAATTTAGTTGTTTTGCTATGGACACACCCAACTCTTTCATGAACTCATTTCTGTGTTCAGAACAATCTGCCAGGTTTGTTTATTCTCCTTGTTCTCTGCTTTTCTGCTAACGTTTGAAATTGTATTTTTTTTTTTTGTGTGCAATTTGACATAAGTTTAAAGGTTGCACATGAATCTGACATATTTACTTCAGCCACATCATGAAAACCCAGTTTATGCTCTATATAAATAATGGGAAATGTATTAGCTACTATATTAGTAAATATTAGAATTTTACATTCAGTGATTATGAATTATATGCCTACAATCTGGTGACAGGATCATGGGCACATATGGGCCTCTGGAGATCAAATGCAAGCCTGTGTGGTCCAATCCTACAAAAATGCAAATGCAGCAAAACTCTTGGAAAAAAGTAAATGATGGCCATGATAGAAAGGCACTAGAACACTTCATGCACCTAAAAGAGCAAAGAGCCTAAGGCCTCCAACCCAGCCTCCAAACTCCAAAGATCTCAATCCAATCAAGCACCCATGGGATGCACCATCTCACAACAGCACCCAAAGGATCCACTGACAAAGTCCTGGTGCCAGACAACACAGCACACCCACAAACCCTTTTTTTTTTTTTTTTTTTTAAAGATCTTTAAAGAAAAGCTGGAAATGTCTATCCTGTTCAGGTAGAATGCTTTCTTATTTTTCAGGTTCCAATAATCCCTTGGTGTACATTTTAATAAGCACATAGAGTGTAGCAGGGTGTGCAGTAAGGTCCAGCGGTGACTCCATTTGCTGTGCAGGCTTAGAGCTTTAAGACTTGCTTTTGTCCTCTCATGCTGTTGTCGAGAATTTACTGTGCCATGGCATCTCAGCATGGTTTGGCAACCTGAGCGTCCAGCTGAGGGCTTAGATTAGCCACCTCACACAAAAAGCCATGAAAATTATGAGAAGCAGACAGCTTCTCACCCGTCAGAAAGTTTATGCAAAAAAAAGCATCGAGAGGTATATAGAATGATTTCAGACCCAGGTATAAATGGGCTTGTATAATAGCAAGTCCTTTATATCTTTTAAGAGAACTATATGTTGAACAAGGGGTCAATTTTGACATCTTATTCATTGTTAAGAGATGTCTTAAAGTGGAATATTTTCTACATTTTGTAAAAATGAATATCAACAGCATCACTAATGGCTATTAGAAAAATGACTTTTTAATTTCGACTGATTTTTTTTTCCTAGCCCAGATTGTAGGTTGACACAAAACCAGCAAGACTTCGGATTTCAAACACCTGCTACATACAGTAAGTAGGGAATGCAGGTCATGCAGTAGCCAGCAGGAAGCAATATTACTGCTTTAAACATTATGCATCACCTTGGGTATGTAATGAATCGTCATGCAGAAATTGTATATTTGTTGTAAGTGTAATTGTATATTGTATAAGTGTCCACTTATAAGTTAAGTAAAATGGAGATACATGAAGCATCTACAAAGTAAACATGCTTATTACTTTGCACCTCTGGCTAACTCATTAATGCTTGCTTCAGGGAAGACTCCAATAGCAGTGATGAAGAAAATGTCAAACATAACAACAGGTGGAATAAACATGAACAAAATTCATTCATTTCTCATGGACCATGTCAATTACATTAAACTGCATACATATTCAAGGTCCGGTCTAAGGTCAAAATAAATAAATAAACAAATTACAGAACAACAAGTGAGGGTACTTTGTTTTATATAGAAGAGGTGGGAAACATCAAGCCTTTCTATTTACCATGCCTATTTTGTTTGTAAAAGAAACTTCATGATTACAGACCTGGACCGCTTGGTGTTGCTGAATGATGTTGCCTATCTGTCTCACCATGGGTATAAGTGTGTTTCAGTGTTCACATCTAACATTAATCAATCCTAATGGTTTTAAAATAGTACGGCATAGCTTGAGATTGATAAAACATTTTTTTATTCATTCTATGCAAAATCCTGACCAGCTGATACTATTTGGATTCCCCTGCGCATATTCTCTACTCGTTCACATTCAATTCAATTTTATTTGTATAGAGCTTTTAACAAAGGTCATTGTCGCACAGCAGCTTTACAGAATCAATGGAAAATGACTGATCTAGTGCATAATTGTTCCATTGTCCAATAAAAGCATTAAATAACACAATAATCAAAGCAAAATAAACACAAGGTTTATTGATATAACTGAAGCTATCGCACAAAGAGTAATTTTGTTTTTTTTTTGGGGGGGGGGGGGGGACAATAAAGAGAGAGAGAGAGAGGGGGGGGGGGGGGGTAACTCCGAATCAGATAGGTCTTTAGATGTCGCTTAAAGACTGTCAGAGACTCAGCTGTTACAGACATTTAGAGGAAGTTTATTCCACCAACTACAGTAGGTGCCAGAACAGGAAACATGCTAGATGCATGTCTTCCTTGATCTCTGTGAGACGGTGGGACCAGTTGAGCAGTGCTGGAAGGTCAGAGGGAACGAGGTCCAGTGTGGGTTGTGATACCTTTCTATGGGGCTTCTAATCCCTTTAACATTGAAGAAGAAACATTTGTGTTACCAAAGGCCCTTCAGGGGTATTCTGGCAATCATGGGAATTGAACGTATAACCTTCTGGTCTCAAAGTCCACCTAATAATCCCTTAATTTTTATTTGCATGATTCCAGATTGCTCACGAGAAAGCCAAAGTAAAAAAATAAATAAATATATATATATATATAGATGTAATGAAGATGAACCTTAAGAGAACCAGAACGGGAGCTCATTCTCTTTCATTTCATTTCATTTCATTTCATCATTACATTACAAGTGTATAAGAATAAAGACAAACACTGCTGTGTGTTGAAAGGATATTCAGTATGAGGACTGGGATGAGCATAAGCTGGGTTTCTATGATAGTTATGACTTACTAATCTACAGTATCCAGGTGAGATAGCACTGACCTATTTTGGGAAAGTGCAAATCCTCAAGGGTGTCCATGCGAAATCATGTACAGCAGTGCAGACTGCTGCCAGTACAGCAGGATGAATCCTCTGTGAGTCATGCTTTATCAGTCCTAATGCGGCCAGCCAATCAGAAGGCATGGTTTGGACATTATAGTAGTGATTCCCATTTGAGACGTATGGTTTAACTCATAGCTTGGTGAAATAAGACCATGCCTCGAGTGTCCGTCCGGACTTTTCGAAACATTCTGACGTGTATTTGGCCTTGATGTGACGCAGGATCTTACAATTAGCCTTCAATAACGTTGCTCTTTCCTCTCTTCCCCGATGCCGCGTTTCATTACATGCATCGCTTCACCTTATTAAAGGATGATTGTGTGTTCGAAAAGCAGCAGCACAAATTCAGAACACACACGCAGACATCCTCATGCACGTATGCACTCGAAAGCGCCTGCTTGTGTTTCTCTGGCGGTGTTTTATTAGGAATGAGTCAGATCTCATTTTTTATGTATGGGCAAAAACACATTTTTATCATTATACACAGTTTATCGATGTTGTGGTGAGACAATCACAGCATGCCAACGAGCGTTAAAGATATTACCTTCAATTCTTCAGTAAAGCAAGCAATATGACGAAATTAGCAAGCATACATCAGCTGCGCAGGCTTTTTAAATTAGCATTTTAGCCAAGAGGCTCTCACCAAGACTAATGGCCATAATACATTTTATTTCTTAGGCTAAAAGACTCGTCAAACGCGAGCATGACTGTAAATGGTTTACTTATCATTTTTATCCGCTTTATGAATATGCCTCATTTCTGTCTTTTATGCTGTTTATCTATTAACTTGCTGCTGTAAATGATGGGCCAACCTCGGCGCGTTTCACGAGTCTAAATCAATGGAATACAAAGACGCATTTAATTATAAATATTCAACCCATGATGATGTATGAGGCTTTTTAAAAGCTTGCGACAGGACAAAGCCTTCTTTTATCCACTCATCCACTCGCTCATCAGTGCCTATTGGGAATCCTCTAGTAATCCCGTTAATTAATTTCATGAGAGAATAATTAAAGGAGCGGGTGCCTTATCCTCTCTATAGGATGAGAAAGAGCTCGGGTTTTGACCTAAATGTGACAATCTGAAAGCAGAATTTCCCTAAGTGTTAGAGTTCGTCAGAAGCGTGTGACTGGATGTCTTCATTAGTCCTAATCTCCACTCAGGAGGAATTACTCTAGCGTTAATTATGCCTCTGATATTCTGATAAAGCTTGAGCTAACAAACCATAACCTCCTCATATCAGGTGTCTGTCTCCAAGCTATTGTTAATTAATTCATGCTGATAGTGTGATTACAGTTATAT
This sequence comes from Clarias fuscus, assembly GCA_030347435.1. NCBI lineage: Eukaryota > Metazoa > Chordata > Actinopteri > Siluriformes > Clariidae > Clarias > Clarias fuscus. The sequence goes on along the minus strand of CM059206.1, from coordinate 5,998,402 downwards.
TAAAAGCCACTTTAACGTGACATGCCATCTACACTAGTGAATCTCTGGAACTGTACGACAGGCAAAGTTCAGGACTTGATTAACTCTTTGTCCTCTTTGGATTTGTTATACTGTACACTGATATCCTTTTTCAGGTGGTTTCTATGTATATTGTGTATATATAAACAGGGAGACCTAAAAGACCATAAAAAAACATAAATATTATATATATATAAATGTCTTCTGTAAATGTCTTCTGTAAATGTCAATCGGTTTTTATGCCTTCATTCATGAGAAATTTCATCAGAAGTCTTGAATATCTCTTTTATATTTGGTGTTTTGGCAAAAATGAAGGTCCAATATTGTTGTAACATACTTGAACACACAAAAAAAAAGATTATTTATATTATTATATTTATTTATAGTTTGTATATATGTGTATATATACACTAAAAGACCATAAAAAACATAAATATTATATATATATATATATATATATATATATATATATATATATATATATATATATATATATATATATAACATAAATAAATAATTATAATAAATAATAATAATAATAATAATAATAATAATAATAATAAATAAATAAATAAATAAATACAAATATAACATAAATATTATATATATATATATATATATATATATATATATATATATATATATATTTTTTTTTTTTTTTTTTTTTTATGGTCTTTTAGTGTATATATACACATATATACAAACTATAAATAAATATAATAATATAAATAATCTTTTTTTTTTTGTGTTCAAGTATGTTACAACAATATTGGACCTTCATTTTTGCCAAAACACCAAATATAAAAGAGATATTCAAGACTTCTGATGAAATTTCTCATGAATGAAGGCATAAAAACCGATTGACATTTACAGAAGACTTTAAGCACAGTGTACTGATGAAACACTCATTCGCAGTAAAACATTTGATTGGTGCAAACGTTTTGAAGAAGTCCTTAGATCCAAGGTGGTTCAGAGCCCATTGCAGTCATACCTGTGAACATTCAGTGAGTGGAATACTTGATCCTTGAAAATGGAAAGATAAATTGTTGACACCTTGTGAAAGGGATGCATCTGTTTGTGGGAATTGTACACACAATCATTCAACTCAGTCATCGGTCACTTGAACATTTCAGGAACTCAGCTGGGAGTTACCCTCACATCCCTCACACAGTCCTGATATTTAAAGCCATTAAGGGAGTTCCCGCGAGGCCAGCATTCCAGGCAGGTTTGATCAGGTTTCCAACGTCCTGAGAAAAATCGAAGACTTTCAGAACAATTTTGATTGCGTTGAAGCAAATCTACTTGGATTCTATTTAGATATGTTAACTTGCTCTCTAAAGGCTGTGAATGAAATCCAAACTATAAAAATTCTGACTTGTGTTGGAAATATTTGAATCAACAAAGAATAGGTGAACTTAGTTTTAGAGCATTTATCATGCAAATGTCAACTGACGAAGTTACAACTAGATTAGTCTTTTTATCTGCTGCTGAGAAAAATGCAGAGGAGCCTAGAGGCCTGCTTACTCGCCAGCGTTCCTGCTGTGTTCATTGCTAAAATATGAGTCCGCTTCATGTTTTGTGAAGTCACCTCTTGTATAATCACATTACTGTAGAACCAAGGAGAGACAGTTTGTAGATTCCAAAGGGAAGCAGTTTGTAGATTCCGCAGAGAGATAGTCAGTAGGTTGCAGGGAGGCATCTAGCCGGTTTCTGCAGGGAACCAGGCAGGAGATGCCTCGGGGTGGCAGCCAGTCAGTTTCACAGGAAGACATTCAGTAAGTTACACACAGGGTAGTCGGGCTAGAATCCACAGAGAGGCAATCTGTAGCTTCCACAGGGAGGCAGAAGGTAGGTACAAAATATGAACAGTCATTAGGTTTCCCAAGAAGGAATATGGTACCATATGTTACACAGGGAAGGTAGTGGGTATTTTCCTGAGCCAGGCAGTTTATATTTTCACAGAGAGGTATTCTGTAGGTTCTACAGGAAGGCGACCAGTAGGTTCCACAGAGATGCAGAAAGTAGGTTCCACAGGGAGGTAGTTAGAAGGTTTCACAAAGACGCTGGCGGTCGGACCAACGATGAGGCTGTCATGGAGTCAGGTGACAGGTTCCACAGTCTGTAGTTTTCAAATGAATACAATCTGTATTGTCCACAGTTTGGCTGTAGTTTCCAAAGCGAGGCAGTCGACAACTTCTTATGAGAAGCTGTCTGTAATCCCTGCTTGGAGGCAGTCTGTAGTTTTTAAAATTGAAGCTGTATATACTGTATTTTCCAGAGGGAAGCAGCCTGTCTTTGGTTTCCACAGAGAGGTAGTCTGTAATTTTGAAACCGAGTCAATAGGAAGCAATTAGTCTGATGTCTACACACATGGAGGCAGTCTGTAGCTTTTGCAGAGAGGCAGTCTATAGTTTTTAAGCAGTATTTCTTTTTCAGGCTAGCAGACTGTCTGTGGTACTGTATAGACGGAGAGTTTGTGTGTAGCTTCTCCAGGGAGGCAGGCTGTAGTTTCCAGAGGGAAGGAATTCAAATTTCCACACAGATATGCAACATGTAGTCTTCATAGACATTCAGTCTGTCTACTCATAGGATGGAGGTAGTCTCCTGCAAGACAGTCTATCGTTTTCACAGGGAGGCAATCTGTAGTCCTAATGAGGGAGACAGCCTATAGTTACTACAGAGAGGAAATTTGTAGTTTTCCACAGGGAGGCAAATGGAGGCCATCTGTAGCTTCCTTAGAAAGTCTGTATTTTCCATCGGGAAGCTAGTCTTATTTCCATAGGGAGCCAGACTGTAGTTTTCACAGGACTGCAGTCTGTAATTCCATGCGCAGTCAGGTGATACTTTGCACACAGTGCCCCTCACCACAGGTTTCACCCACATTACTGAAAGCCATAACTTGAGGACATTTCAGACCCAGTGTGTCCTGGAAGACTTTCCTTGGTATAAAATGCATTAGCTATTATATGCTTTGTGCATGATTTCACTAGTAAAGGGCACACAGTGTAGCTGCCACACTTGAAGATAGCAATAGAATAAAGTTTCTAACAATCAGCAGGTGTGACTTCACCTTTATGTCCGTTAAATCCATATACAAAACTTTTTTTTTTTTTCTTTTTAATCATTTTGTCTGAGCTGCACAGCAATTTGGCATGCTGTCTTGCAAATGTATTCTACTAAAGTGTGAAATTAAGCAAACACTTAAGTGTAAATCACTATGTGAACACCAATGTTGTTGCTGAGGAGCCTGCTGATTACAATAAAAGTATTTTAATTTGCTTGTAAATGTTGCCAGTGCTAGGTGCTATTAGTGAACCCAGGAAGACCTAGTCAATTTGGTTTGAAATTCCAACACGAATGAGTAAAAAGGGTGCTTTAAAGAAAAAGGGTGAGTCTGTTATTTCACATATTAAAAGCTACATAAACTGAGATCAACTGGGCAGTAAAAGTCAAATATATTAATAATCCATTACCTACAGGCTATAGCTTACCTTTATAGGATGATGTTAAATCATCCTTGCATTAAAGAAGTGATATTCAGATCACGTGAAATAGACGCAGGTCAAGAAACGCATATTCCGGAAACCAGTTGTAAATGTAATCATACATTTATGTGTGAAGTTGCTAAACCAAACACAACTGCATTGATTTGAGAGCAAGAAAGTTCGGATACAAATAGAGATACGGGGAGCAGGCACATTATTATATATGCATAATTCACAAGGATCTGAGGGCAGGTGATTCGTACTTCCATGCATGCATGAGTGAGAAATGCTACTTTTAAAAATGTATATGTAGGTGCAAACAAAAATAAAAAGTTGACAAAAAATTGGGCCAAGAACAGTCCCATACATTATGAAAACTTGGAGGGACAGTGCTGGATAGAATATATGTCTGTCAACTTTGCTAAAGAAATATAATCAGAAGGAAAAGTCTCTTATCAGCGGTCACTTAAATGCTAGGTGAAGTTACATCATAAAAAATAAATCTACAGTAGAAATCAAGGCTATGATTAATAGTACAAGTATCAGAGCATTCCTATATGCAAACAATATGATGAGAACTTACAGGATTGGGATTGAACAGCTGTTTACTGAGACTACCTGGAGAAATAAAGAGCCCCGGTTGCTAGGGAGCATAAATGTTGGAATTTCGAGCAATGTAAAAAGGTCATGTGGTCTGATGAGTCCAGATTGACCCTATTCCATAAAAGGTAAGTACAAGAAGCGATGTACCCATCATGCATAGTGGACAATGTACAGCCCTCTGGAGTCAGTGTTATGATCTGGGGTTGCTTTAGATCGTCAGGTCCAGGCTCAGCAACGTTATGTGGCAAATAAAATGAAGTCAGCTGATGACCTAACAGGCCAGGTTTTCATCTTGGTTTAGATGACACAGGTGTATTCCTGATTGACAATGCTAAGCTTCATCAGGCTCAAATTGTGGAAGGTTCTGAGAACACGGAGGACTTAACTAAATTGTAAGAATTTGTGTAGTGCTGGTAAGGACTTTATGAGGTGGTTGATCTTGGCCAAAAATGAGTGCAAATGTGGATGGTAATAAATGTCGTGGCATTGCTTTGAAGTAGTACTTACTGCGTTATAATGAAGTTATTATTAAACATTACCTAATGATATATCTATATTATGTCAATTGGATTTCCTTTTATTTATTATAATGTATACTTTTTTTTAATAAAAGCTGGATAATTAAAAATAATAGATAGGCAGGAAGAGATTATATAGCTGGCTATAATGGCAATAACAATACTACTCAAAACTTTCAGCACTTTTAGCTCAACATTTATAAGTATCTCTTTGGCCCTGTAAGTGAGCGGTAAAATGCTATAATTTAATAACCTACAGTAAATGGTAGGATAAGTACTGCCAATATCTCGGTACAAACTTTAATAGGCTCCATGCACCAATATATCCATGCATCTTATATTAAATTTTATATTAAGTTTTGGCCAGGGTATTATACTGATGACTGGAGTGTCAAACTGCTTCTTAAAGTCTTCTCCAGCACCTCCCAAAGACGTCCAATAGGGTTACGTCAGGTTAAGGCCAGTTCATGTGTTAAAATGATTCCTCAATGTCTCTAAGTGTTTCGTTGTATTATTTCCGCTACCAAATGGCCAAATAATTTCTTTGAATTAGAGCCAGAGTGTAAGAGAACGTAAATATAAAGTTGATATGTTACAGTCGTGCTAAATGAGAATATATTGTGATAGTCCATGGCAGAGGTCAAGGCAAAGGCAGACAAGGTCAACAGATTCATATCTATTATCATTTTCCAAGAACAGGGAGGCAAAGATCAAACCCTAAAACGTGCTATGAGAACCTTACAATAAACAAGACCATGGCACTATAGAAAACAGCTCAGGATTACAGGAAGCATGTGAGACTCTCCAGAGAAATATACACTCAAGGGGTTAGAGTGGAAAGATGAGAAAACAGGATACAAAAAACACATTGAGACTAATTACCAGAACAGCTGAAAACAGTAATTAGAGGTTGGGCAAAAAAAAAAAAACTACTGGTTTGATGCTTTCACACAAAAAGTAGACACCCAGCTGGCAAAGGATGTTATTAGGGCAGTCAGTATGTATTTGACAAGTTCTAAGAAGGTTAGGTTGTATACACTATCAATCAAAAGTTTACCTTTCGTGATTTTTTTATTTTATTTGTATTATTTTCAACATTGTATTTTAAGAATGAAGAAATTCTATTAAAGAATAACTATGGAATTCTGTAGGCCAATCAAGTTCTTCCACATCAAACGGGTTTGCAGTTGTTGAAACAGGAAGGGGCCATCTCTAAACTGTTCCCCCAACGTTGGGAGCCATCAAAATGCCTTGGTATGCTGAAGTATTAAGAGTTCCTTTCGTTGGAAGTAAGGGCTCGAGCTCAATAACTGAAAAACAACCCCACACCAGTTCCAACATGACCTGCACACCAGTGCTTAAAAGCAAAGTCCATAAAAACATGGGTTTGGTGTGGAGGAACTTGACTGGTCTGCACAGAGTCCTGACCTCAACACTTTTGGGATGATTTAGAGCGGAGCCTGCGAGCCAGGCCTTCTCGTCCAACATCAGTGTCTGACCTCACAAGTGCACTTCTGGAAGAACGGTCAAAAATTCCCATTAAAACGCTCCTAAACCTTGTGGAAATCCTTCCCAGAACGCGTTGAAGCTGTTATAGCTGCACAGGATGGGCCAACATTATATTAAACCCTATGGATTAAGAATTGGATGTTATTCAATTCACATGCATGTGAAGTCAGGCGAGCGAATACTTTTGGAAATATAGTGTATCTGTTCAGATTGAGAATCATTTAATAATAATCAGTCATCATCTTTTGCGTTTCCTAGCAATGGCAGCTACTCACAATATGAAGTGATGACAAGTTTAAAACTTCTATATTATGAATTGGAATATATAAAAAAAAAACTTTTCTTTACACATTCTGATAAACCAAAAGTCCATGGTAAAATCATTGGCAGAGATTTGTGTAAAAGTGCATTGCAGGGAAATTGTATGGCCATTCTCATTTTATCTGTTGGCGCACTGTCACGTTAATATACGTAGAACACAGAGATGGTTAAGACTGACTCATATTTTCACAGTGATTACTAATTAATTCTCTGACCTACACACTGTACAGTACAGCTTAGGATTTGCTTTGATACTGCCAAGAGGCACTAATTTCATAATTAGTATCATTTTGAATAAAGTAGTGAAACTAGAAAATAACATTCTTAGATGTGGTCTAAACATAAAAGGCTGGGCATCGAGCAAAATGACATTGTCAGTACTGGTGTCTTTCGCCAAATGTATGCCTGCTTAATCACTCTGTGGATATCATGAACAGAAATTTGCCATAGAAATGTATACTGTAATTCACTTGAGAATTCCTTAGTTTTGAGTTATACATATGGCATACAGTATGTTTTTTTAATCCTGTTTGCCCTCATGGAAGAGATGGTTAGACAAAAAATACGGAATTAAAGTGCTGCAGCTTCATTCCCTGGAATTGAGTCTTAGTAGCCCCATTATCATAAGATAGTTAAATGCCATTGTATTCAATTTAGGACCAAAAGGGTAACCAAAATGAAAATAGTCCAAAATGTCAAATGAAAAGGATTTCATTCAGAAAGGAATCATGGACAACGTAGAAGACCACATGATAAATTTAAAGATAAAACGTTTTCGGTTATAGCATTACATTCAAGGAAAAGTCTGAATGACTTCATCTCTCATGTTGCTGGTTGCGATTAACCAAAACATGCCTTTGCATTGTATGATTCTGTACACAATCCTGGAAAAAGAAAGCAGCAGGGTGTAGTATATGAAGTAGGAAGCAGCTTCTGTGGCTCTGTGAATGGCAAGGTACCACCTTCCCTCCATCAACACCCACCCACCCCAAGTCCCAACACACTACGTGCAAGTGCGAAGTTTGGTGCAGAAATAAACCATGAACCAACGTGTTGCGAAAGCTGAGCCCCAGGTGTCCTGTCAGCCTTTTCTTCATATTCTGCCAGGCAAAGATTCAACAGAGAGAAATACAGACAGTTGCAGCAGACTCAAGAACAAGCGAGAGGGCTCATGCGACAGTAGGGTTACAGCTTTGATGCCGAGACCTGGGATTGTGCAGTCAACAATACAAAGCCTTCCCTTCCTGAATCAGGGATAGGAAAAAAACAAAAAAAAAAAAACAGATATATCCTTTGATTTTCTTTTTCTTTTTTTTTTTCTGGCTTGTAAATTGGTGAGAGAGGGACAGGATAATATGTTCGGGTTTATGTGACACTAAACAACTATTAATTGAAATTGATTAATCTTGGCTTTATCAGTCTAAAGCTGCAAATATAATATATTATATTTACAATGCTCAGCCATAGCATTAATAACACATAACATTAATGCAAACACATTGATTATTAATTATGTACCAGTAAACTGGTGACACGATCATGGGTACGCAAGGCTCACAATGCCAGTGGAGAGCAAAAGCTAGCCCTTCCAGTCTGATCTCACGGAATAGCCTGTGGAGCATCAACAATCTGCCATGCGTAGGGCCCAGCAGGAAAAAAAAGCCCAAGCTCCAAACTCCCCAGATCCCAGTCTGATTGAGGATCCATGAAATACTCAGAACAAACAAGCCTGATCCATTGAAACCCACCCCGCAAACCATAGCACCCAAACGATGAACTGCCAATGTCCCTGTGCCAGACAGCACAGCACACCCACAGAGGTCTTGTCGATTCATGTTCCGATGGGTCAGAGCTGAGGAAATGGACTGACGAGAGAAAAAAATGATCTCATGGGCACCAGATACTGGGATTAAAAGAAATCATTACAGCACAAAGGTATCAAAGAGTAAATGCAAACAGTACAAAGTGTTGGTTGATAAATTAGATAGACAGATTGGGTAATTTTCAAATTTTTAGCATATCCATGCGGGACCATCTATAGCAGAAGAAAGTGATTTACAACCTAGAGCCCCACATAAGAGTAGAGTATCAGGAGGAATCGGGCAGTCCAGATGGCAAGACACAAATCATAAACACTTAAAAAGTCTTTTGGCTGCCTGTGCACACTCAATTACTAAAGTTACTTATTCATTAAAAATGAAGGGGAAAAAATGTAACTCATGCAAAACAGCCCTGCCACCAATCACAAGAAACAAAGCATATAAGGGCATATGAGAAGTTTAGGCAAAAGGATTTCCTCCAAAAGGGTCTACAAAAGTATTAGCTTTTCCATTAGTTTGTAGAGCTGAAACACCCATAGTTGCAGATGGTGCTAAAAAGCTACTTCCAAACGTGTCATCAAAAAGATCAGCAACTGGAGCATCTGGTCCTGCTGGTATTGGAGCTGGATTAGCAGTGAAGGCAGCATCCAGGAGGGATCTACAGTAGGAACCTCTGTAGCCCTAACCCTAGGAACCTCTGTAGACCAACTAGGGACTAGGGACCGTGGAGGCTAACCAATGTATTTAAACCCATTTGTGGTTGTCCTCAAACACAAATGAGAGAAAACAACCACGATCAAGTCAGTTGGGAGAATTAAGGTCAAAATGACATTATGTCTCTGCATTGCCCACAGCAACCCAATATCCTGCTAGAAAAATGTTATGAATCGATATGGACTGATTGCATGAATATATATTTGTCACGTTTCTGGTTGCGAGGCATAAGTGCAGAGGATCCAGGTGGTAAAGGAAACGATTTTTATTTAAATAAAAAACAGGGAAAATCAAACAAACACTTAAACTTTATAATGAAACGAAACCAAAACACAAATAGACGAAAAAGACACAACTAAACCATGCAGACATTTACCACGATACATTAACAGATGCAAGACAGTTAACCAGAACTAAAACAAACCATTTATAATAAAACTAATGAGCAAGTCGGTTCAGGTGAGCGCCCTCACGTCACCTGACCGAAGTGCATAAAGGGAACTGAAGTAAAACGAAAAGAACTACAAACAGAAATCACAGGGCGCTTTGGCGCCCTCTAGGGGTTATCCCTGACATAACCCCCCCTCAAAGGGCGCAACTCCGGGGCGCCATAGGAGGTCCAGGGCACCCCCCCCAGGGTCCAATGTCCGCCCCTCTCACCCAGAGGTTGGCACCTTTGTCCCGTGGGCCAGGTGGCCTGATGCCCCTGTTAAAGCAGGGCGGCCGTGGTGGAAAACTTTCGCCGTCCTCTATGATGCCTGGTGGCGTTGGCAGCCGAGGAAGAGGATGCTCGCTGTCCTCAACGGCGCATGACGGCGGCGGCGGAGGAAGAGGATGGAGCTCGTGCTCCTCGGCGGCGCATGACGGCGGCGGCGGAGGAAGAGGATGGAGCTCGTGCTCCTCGGCGGCGCATGACGGCGGCGGCGGAGGAAGAGGATGGAGCTCGTGCTCCTCGGCGGCGCATGAAGGCGGCGGCGGAGGAAGAGGATGGAGCTCGTGCTCCTCGGCGGCGCATGAAGGCGGCGGCGGAGGAAGAGGATGGAGCTCGTGCTCCTCGGCGGCGCATGAAGGCGGCGGCGGAGGAAGAGGATGGAGCTCGTGCTCCTCGGCGGCGCATGAAGGCGGCGGCGGAGGAAGAGGATGGAGCTCGTGCTCCTCGGCGGCGCATGAAGGCGGCGGCGGAGGAAGAGGATGGAGCTCGTGCTCCTCGGCGGCGCATGAAGGCGGCGGCGGAGGAAGAGGATGGAGCTCGTGCTCCTCGGCGGCGCATGAAGGCGGCGGCGGAGGAAGAGGATGGAGCTCGTGCTCCTCGGCGGCGCATGAAGGCGGCGGCGGAGGAAGAGGATGGAGCTCGTGCTCCTCGGCGGCGCATGAAGGCGGCGGCGGAGGAAGAGGATGGAGCTCGTGCTCCTCGGCGGCGCATGAAGGCGGCGGCGGAGGAAGAGGATGGAGCTCGTGCTCCTCGGCGGCGCATGAAGGCGGCGGCGGAGGAAGAGGATGGAGCTCGTGCTCCTCGGCGGCGCATGAAGGCGGCGGCGGAGGAAGAGGATGGAGCTCGTGCTCCTCGGCGGCGCATGAAGGCGGCGGCGGAGGAAGAGGATGGAGCTCGTGCTCCTCGGCGGCGCATGAAGGCGGCGGCGGAGGAAGAGGATGGAGCTCGTGCTCCTCGGCGGCGCATGAAGGCGGCGGCGGAGGAAGAGGATGGAGCTCGTGCTCCTCGGCGGCGCATGAAGGCGGCGGCGGAGGAAGAGGATGGAGCTCGTGCTCCTCGGCGGCGCATGAAGGCGGCGGCGGAGGAAGAGGATGGAGCTCGTGCTCCTCGGCGGCGCATGAAGGCGGCGGCGGAGGAAGAGGATGGAGCTCGTGTTCCTCGGCGGCGCATGAAGGCGGCGGCGGAGGAAGAGGTTGGAGCTCGTGCTCCTCGGCGGCGCATGAAGGCGGCGGCGGAGGAAGAGGATGGAGCTCGTGATCCTCGGCGGCGCATGAAGGCGGCGGCGGAGGAAGAGGAAGCTCGCTGACCTCGGCGACGCATGAAGGCGGCGGCGGAGGAAGAGGAAGCTCGTTATCCTCGGCGACGCATGAAGGCGGCGGCGGAGGAAGAGGAAGCTCGCTGACCTCGGCGGCGCATGAAGGCGGCGGCGGAGGAAGAGGATGGAGCTCGTGATCCTCGGCGGCGCATGAAGGCGGCGGCGGAGGAAGATGAAGCTCGCTGACCTCGGCGACGCATGAAGGCGGCGGCGGAGGAAGAGGATGGAGCTCGTCATCCTCGGCGGCGCATGAAGGCGGCGGCGGAGGAAGAGGAAGCTCGCTGTCCTCAACGGCGCCGTGCAGCGTCGGAGGAAGAGGATGGAGCTCGTGATCCTCGGCGGCGCATGAAGACGGCGGCGGCGGAGGAAGATGAAGCTCGCTGACCTCAGCGACGCATGAAGGCGGCGGCGGAGGAAGAGGATGCTCGCTGACCTCGGTGGCACTGTGCAGCGGCGGCAGCTCGCTGTGCACAACGAAGGCGCGGTGCAGTGGCGGCAGCTCGCTGTGCACAATGACTGCGCTGTGCGGCGATGGCAGCTCGCTGTGCTCGGCGGCGCGGTGCAGCGGCGGCAGCTCGCCATCGACGAAGCAGCTGCGCGGCAAGACATAGAGCTTGCTGTCGTCGCAGCAGCTGCGCGGCGGAAAAGGGAGCTCGTCATCTTCGTCGTTGCTGCTGAGCTTGCCTTCGCTGTCGTCGCAGTACAGCGGGTAGCAGAGCTCGTTGTCGTCGTCGCTGAAAGGGATGTAAGCCAGCTCGCTGACGTCATCGCTGGCACCGAAGAAAGGGGCTGGCAGGTTTGGGCGCTTTGAGCAGCTTAGCTGCGTGAACAGCACTTGGAGCGCAGCTACCTGCTCCTGCAGGTCTCGAATGCGCCGCCCATTACCTTCGGCGCTTCGCCCGACGCTGCTCCAATCTAGCTGGGAGGCTGCTCCCGACTGTGCATACCGCCCACACGCTGTTTCTGGTATCCGCTCGCTGTGAGGTGTCCTTCCACCCTGGTCACCGCCGAGTCTGGACCTCCCGGTCTCTGCCCTCCGGTCGGTGCGGGGACACTTGTCACCCCAAGCTGCGTCACTCCTGAACGGCGTGTGCCGTGTCGCCAGCCGGCAGCCTCCCCAGTTTGGCTGCTCTGCCATTCCCTGATCTACCTTGCCAGGTCTCCTCCTTCTCCTCTTTCCGCTACGCCGCTCAGTTCTCCGGCTACCTTCCGCGCCGGCTCCCCACAACGCATAAATCGTTGCCTCCCCCAAAATGATCTCCCGGGGAAAGGGCTCCTCTGCTATGCCTTTTGTTAGGTCTTGCATTCTGTCACGTTTCTGGTTGCGAGGCATAAGTGCAGAGGATCCAGGTGGTAAAGGAAACGATTTTTATTTAAATAAAAAACAGGGAAAATCAAACAAACACTTAAACTTTATAATGAAACGAAACCAAAACACAAATAGACGAAAAAGACACAACTAAACCATGCAGACATTTACCACGATACATTAACAGATGCAAGACAGTTAACCAGAACTAAAACAAACCATTTATAATAAAACTAATGAGCAAGTCGGTTCAGGTGAGCGCCCTCACGTCACCTGACCGAAGTGCATAAAGGGAACTGAAGTAAAACGAAAAGAACTACAAACAGAAATCACAGGGCGCTTTGGCGCCCTCTAGGGGTTATCCCTGACAATATTATAAATTATTAATTTTCTATTTGGTTGTTAACTTTTGGTTGGCAGCACAAAGAGAGAGCGAGAGCAAAATAAAGAGAGAGAGAGAGAGAGAGAGAGAGAGAGAGAGAGAGAGAGAGAGAGAGAGAGAGAATAGGAAGGAGAAAGCAAAAAGTAAGAAATAGGGCAAGAGGAACCAGATGCAAAGACGACATACTTATAGAACTAACGCACAGCATATTGAATGTACTGTTTTTAGTAATACTAGTAATGTTATTAATCAAAATATATATTTAAAAAGCATATATTCATAATAAACAATATTAATAATAAAGATAATAATCAATAGTTTTCTTGTATCTGTGCACAGTATTATGCGGTATCTAGTGCAGAGTTATTACTAATTAGTTGCATGCACTGTATCCCTTATTATTAAGTATTAGTAACTATCTTTATATTTATAACACAAAGTGATAGTGATGAATCGATCTGGTTTATTGATTGGTTAATCACAGTACACGGATAAAGCAGTGGCTCAATCTCAGTTTGTCCTGTTGCATTACCTGCATAGGTGTTTATAGGTTGCACTGAGAGCCGCTTATTCCCAAACTGCATCAGTCTTTGTCAAGGTGTTCCACTCCACATGTGCTTCCCATCCATCTTGGTGGAAATAATCTTGGTTACACCAAGGGCGCAGACTTGGGCAGTCAGATGAAAATTGATTGGAGCATATAATCACTGCCTTTCTGAGGACCAAACCTATATTTTGTGATATTTTGGAGCAGTGGAAAGGAATGCATTGAGAGGATTTTTATTTTTTATTTTTTGTTTAAGAATATATTTTATTATATTTAAATTGTGATCAAAAGAAAATATGCATGCCTAATGCTATTAATTGGAATAATCTATGAAAATTGTACATATATACATAATAATAGAGTACATGTAAATCACACCTCTGCAGGTTATATTTAATACATTTAATAAGGTAACACAAGGGTATATATATATATATATATATATATATATATATATATATATATATATATATATATATATATATATGTGAGAGTATGTATTTGAAAAAAAAAAATATATATATATATATATATATATATATATTTAAAAAACCTTCATTATTTGAATATATATATATATATATATTCAAATAATAATAAAAAAAACCTTGTGTTAATTTATTAAATGTATTAAATGTTACCTGCAGAGTTTTTAAGTACATATTTTGTACTTAAGTATTTTTAGAATTTTTAGGATACTTTTAACTTTTACTGTATTAAAATGTGCTTTTTTCTGTACTTTTACTTAACTACATTTCTTCATGCTGTTGCATTATCTGACCAAAGTGGTGTGTAGTATTTAAAGTGGGAATTTGCTGACCATGGATAATTGCCTTTTCACCAAAACATGCCTAATAACATACTGTAACAGGTGTTTGAAATTAGAAGCAGAGTTGGTTGCAGAGCAGCTTGCAGACTCACAATCAGGCAGCAAAGCTAATGAAAGTGTGTGTGTGTGAGAGAGAGAGAGAGAGAGAGAGAGAGAGAGAGAGAGATTTTACTATGAAAAGGCTACAGAAGTGAAGAAGGACTTCTACTTTTACCTGAGCAACATTTACTCTGTGTTTTTAAATGCAGAGTTTGCTTACTTTTCTCACCTCCGGTTGCATGCCAGTAATTCTCCATCAGTAACTTATTTCTGCCCAATGGTTGCCTAAACTTACTTTCCCAGGAGGCAATTCAGATTAATAACCTCAGTTATACATACTTTTACAATAACATACTTCTCACCAGCACCCTGGGGCCCCAGTTCTACTAAATCTGATTCCCATGATGCAGTAACATTATCAGAAGTAGAGTTTCAGTGCATTGCGTTTTCATGCCAGTCATTTAATGTTTGCTTGGGGGTGTGCAGCCCTTCTTCTTTATCTAGGCTTGGGACCGGCTTCCACAAATGCCAGAGGTGAAGTTCTTCCACTAATTATCTATGCAACTCATTCTTCTCAGGGTTGTGGGATGGGAGGGGGGCCCTGGAGTCTATCCCAAAACTTGTAAACCCAGGATGGGTGCACAAACACACAGACTTACACACTATGGGCAATTTCAAAATGCTAACCATCTTCATTGTATGCAATTGGATTAAGTACAATGGGGGGGGGGGGGGGGGGGGACCCAAATACCTAGAGAAAACACACCAATCAAGGGGAAACTTGCCAACTCCATGGACAGATGATGGGACTTAAAATCCCAACCCCTGGAGGTGCAAGGTGACAGCTACCCACAGAGCCATCGTCCCGTCTGTCTGGGTCAGTGTAATTCATCCTGTGTATGTACCTTTTTTCAGTGTTCTGCTATTTTGAATTTAAATTCTAGTTTTGCGTGTTTGCTGATAGCCTGACCCTCAGGTCTGTTTCTGACCACAACCTTGTCTTGTGTTTTGGATTGCTTTGCCAGTTCTGAAAATAAAGGATTGTTTTTTTTTTTTTTTTTTTTTTCTGCAACTGCAGACATCTCTGGGGCCTGACAGGCTGTAGCATGACATGCTGCTTTTGTGTCTTATTCATTTTGAGAAAAGGGATTATAAAACAGGAAGATAGCTACAGGCAACTGTTTATAACTATTTTATAAACTTGTTTCACAGACGTTCTATAACATTAACTAAACAGCTAAAAAAAAAAAAAAAAAAAAAAGATTTTCTGTTCTTGAACCAACGAATAAAAATGTTGGTAAAGTGCTGTTGTATAAGAGAAATAAGAAAATTGCTGTTTCTAAATTCCCCATAGTGTGTGAGTGAGTGTGTGACTGCTTGTGCACCATGCAATAGATTGGCTCCTCGTCCAGGGTGTTCCGTACTTAGTGCTCCAAGTCCCCTGGGATAGGCTCCAGATCTCACATCACCATGAAGAGGATAAGCAGTATAGAGAATGAGTAAGTGTGAGTGAATGCTGTTATTGACAAATAACATTGGGGTGGTAGCAAAAAAAATCTGTTTTAGGTTGGGCTGGATCACAACATTGATTATTTGACCACACTAACAGATCCTAAGTCATGTTTTCAGTCATCACATTTATGATCTACAGTATATAGTGCAATATCTGTCAACGCCAGAACTCTGTACTGGTCAGCACTGCACCATTTTTAACTCCATTGTCTTACACATTGTCTTGTATTCCAACTTCCACTTTTTTGGGCATGCTTGCCCTCATGCACTTTATGTTTTTATGATCCTTGCATACATTTGTGTTGTTTTCAATTCCGCTAAATTCGATTTTGTATCCATACGCTAATTTAATAGTCTTTAATAAATCTTTCAACAATGTTTAAAGAACATTGTAAGGAGATATGTATACATTTGCAGTGATTAGTTTGTCCTGGATGACAGGAACCATCCTCATTTGGGTGATATCAAATAGTATAACCATAAATCATGTCACCATGTACTGTACTGTATGTAGCACCATGGTCCTGGAGTAAAAGCGACCTTGACTTTTATTAAACAGCAAGAACTCATGAACAACAACGTTAATTAACCCTAAAAGTAAAGTAAAGTAAAGTAAGCTAAAAATTAACTAGGATTTGCTTAAAAAAAAAATTCATTCCTGTGCACCAAATATTTGAAAAATAACTCGACATAAATGAACAGCAATTAAATGTTTACAAATGTGACCTTCAGCTGTAAGAGCTTTTCAGTCGCAGTTCTGAAAACCTTAAGGTTCGGGCTGAATTTTTTTCCACATAATATTAAGATAAATTTTCTTTTCGATAGCTTACTTTATTTGTGTAATTTAAAAAAAAATCTATAATATACAAAGAAAATTTAATTAATTTACATTCCAAACATGAATTACTTTTATGCAACTCCTGCTGTGAATCAAGGCTTGTTTTTGCTAACATATAAAATTAAAGGGCCCATATTTTTACGTGTTTTTGGTAATGCTCCAGCTAAAGTACTGCTCAAAAAATGCATTTTATTAAAACACCAAACTTGTTTTATTTCACTGCTCCAAACATGCTATTTCCCTTTATAATAGTAGCCACACCCCAACAGAGAACCACAGAGCTGTTTAGAATCTAGGAGAGGGTTTCCCTTATATGAGGTCACATTAGAGAGGAGGTGACTTGGCTTGTTTTGTCATGGCCAAGAAAAAAAAAATAAAATAAATAAGAAATGTTTGGAAGTTTTTTCATGTTTGTTTGTTTGTTTGTTTGTTTGGGCCAGCATGGTGGTGTAGTAGTTCTCACTGTGGCCTCCAGGGTGGAGGGTTTGATGTCCACCTTCCATCTGCATGCCTAGAGTTTTCATGGTCTCCCTGTGGGTTTCCTCCAGGTACTCTGGTTTCCTCTCACAGTCTAAAGACATGCAGATTAGATTAATTGACATTCCCAAACTGCCATTGTGTGTGTGTCTCCTGCGATGTATTGGCATGTAAAATTTACATTGAATTTGCACTCCATATAGATGTTAAAAAAGTGAACTGAAGTGAACTCATATTTAATTAGAAGCAGAAAGGCGACATTTACTTCCTCTTTATTGTTGTTTGTAGCCCTTTAATCAAATTTCTCCCTTTGAACTCTTTATATGTCTTTAGAAATCTGAAAAGATTTACCAAGTTCTACGGCTGCAAATGAAGAGAAACAAAGTATATGTGTGTGTGTGTGTGTGTGTGTGTGTGTGTGTGTCTTATCAGATCAAGCGCTTCCTGTCCCAGTATCCCAATCAAGCATCTCGGCATGGCTCTGTTTGCATCATAACCTCAGACTGTTTACATTTCTCTTAATTACACACAGCAATTTCATCACACTAAATCCCCCAGAGAACTTTCCAACAGCTTCTCTTCCTGACATGGATATACAGACAGACGCAAAGGGGGAAGTAATTACTCAGTTAGAATTATAAGGAGATAATTTATACAGACCCAGATCTAAAGAAAACTGTGGAATATATCACAGGAACCATGCTGCTGGGGATTAAAGTGTCGAGGAAGCCAAGAGTGATGAATAAAAAAAAAAGTTGTGCAATGGATTCATGTTATTACTGCAACATACATGGATTTAGAAAGAGTAGGTGTGTTTGCATAGACCCTAATATTGCACTTATAATTAGAATAATAGCCCAATAAAAATACAATGCAAATGCAATGCAATGCATAAATAAAAAAAAAAACTCAATTGAAAGGTTTGACTAATCAGTGAGGAGGTGTAACCAAAAGGCTCACATCACATGCATTAAAACATGTAACCAATCATAGATAAGACAGAATAGTTGCAACCTATCATGATGCATAAAGTAGGCTTTATCAGAAAAGAAAGGAAGGCTGGCCTAACCTTGATGTTGGGAAAAAAGAAAAAAAAATCTTCTGTTACATTTCTATAGAATTAAATGTTTCACAGTGAGCAGATCCACCCGTGCAGTCAAAAAATAAAATAAAATTAAATTAAAATGTTGTGTTTAAATGTATTTGCATGTAATACATTGTGTGAGTGAGCCAAAAAAAATTAATAAATATATAAAAAAATAATAATTCTAATATTATATTATTTATACAATGTATTAAATTTAATATTAAAGTGAAAAAGTTTAAAGTTTTTCTTCTCCTGAAGTGTGTGTACAATCCCTTGGCTGATTCTGTATTATCAAATCAGCATCCATGTAAACACTTCAGTGGGGGATTCCTAACGAGAATGATTATGTCCACATAAACATACCTAGTGATTTTTTCAATGTAACATGGATATTGTAGGCACATTCTTATTTTGTTGTAGTCTTGATAAATTTCATACCTTCTGTATCTTCTGGATTTTTGCATGTCCTTAACAGACAGATTTATTAGTGCTTTCTTTTTCTGAAAGTTGTATTAGGGCTGTGAACTATTTGAGTAGAAGTATACACAGCATGGACAAAAAAGTCTCCATTGCAGATACTGTAGGTCACATTATTGAACTGCATCAAGATTGTAAATCGTTTGGACTGGACTAAGAAACATTATCAAAACCTGGAAGGAAAGTGCTGAGCCGTCAACTTTGTAAAAAAAAAAAAAATAATGGATGGAGATCACTTAAATGCTTTTTTAAGTTCCTTGGTAAAAACAACCAATGGTAAAAACCAGTTTAGTAGTGTTTAATAGTGAAAGTAAGAGCTGTTTCATACACACATAATGAGAACTCACAAGATTGGGACTATACACAGCCATGTGCACCAAAAAGTAAATCTCACAGTCTTCTGTAGATGTAATCTTTTTTTGTACCCAAATTGTGCTTGGCAATATTTTGTGAATTTTTATGTCTTATGCTTTGGTGTGTGTTTACACATAAAGTCTTGCATAACTTCAGTTAATCTTGTTGTTTTGTCTTCATGATCTAATCCATGTTTGGTTTTGTCTTATTTTTAAAAGTTTTGACTCATTGCCTGACTCATTCCCAAAAATTACTTCCATTGAAAAAAAAAAAAAGAAAAAAAAAAAAAAGTGTGATCACAATTTCTCACTTCTGTGCATGATGTATATCCCTTTCCTTAAGTTTTCACTTTTAAATGCATGCATGATTGTAAAAAAAAAAAAATCAAGCATCTGTACAAAGCCTTTAAATCTGTGCATTTAAGGGCCAGAAAGTTGGTACATCCTAATGAGCCTTTAAGTGGGTGCTTTATTTAAGTGTAAACCAGTTTAGCCTGTAGAGATAACAGTCAGAGATAGTGTTAGCATCAATTGTAAATAACAGGCTTCTTATTTGGAGTGTGTGAGATTAAGTATGTAAGTAAAAACATTAAGATTACGACAAAGTAAGGAAGACATAAGTGTTTAAGTTGAAAATACTGTACATGTATGTAGCATATACTGTACTGCATATACATGATTGATCTTTATGTCTGCTTTATTCTTATTGTCCCAGCTCGTGTCATTATTCATCTTAGAGCGTTAGGTCGTAATTGTATTTATTCAGTATCTATAGTGAAAACTTAAGAAAATGGATATACTGTATGTGCATACATACTGTAGGTTCAGGTTCTAGATTCAGATAAGCTAAGTTAAGCCTTTATTTCTCACACCATACATTACTGCATAGTGAAATCATATTCTTTGCATATCCCAGCTCATAAAATTGCGGTCAGAGCTCAGGGTCAGCCATGATACGGCCCCCTGGAGCAGAGGAGACAGGGTTGAGGGCCTTGATCAAGGGCCAAACTGTGGCAGATTGGTGGAGCTGGGGCTTGAACTCCTGAAATTCTAATCAGTAACCCAGAGCCTTAACCTGCTGAGCTCCACCACTGCTATTTTGGTTCTATAAAAATTCAACCCACACTATTATTAATAATAAACTGCATATTTTCATGACCACAAGCACAACTGCATGCAAAATCATCATCATCATCATCATCATCAAAATAAATAAAAAGTTATGTAAAATTTTGCAATTTGTGCTTTTACACACTTTTGTGACTCAGACAGCTTGTAATACTCCTTTTGCTTATTTTGGGCAAAAATAGAGATATCTCATTTTCCTGTTAAACTGTTCTCATAAGCTAAAGCAAGTAATTAAATTCTCCCAAACTGCATGGTGCTTTCCTAAACTCTCATGGATTTCCTGATGATCTGCCTAGAACTTCATAAGATCTTGTTATCACACCAGCTTCGGATTAAATTTAGCATTTTAGGCTTCTAATTTATTTAATTATGTAAGAATAAGCAGTAAGTAAAGCACATTGCAAGTACATATAAATTGTGTAGGTAACTAAGCAAGAGTGAGAAAAGTAAGAAACAATCAAATATAAACGTGAGTATATGAGTGAGAAAGTATAATAATAATAATAATAATAATAATAATAATAATTTTATAAAAGCCATTTAAACCAGACCTAGATAGGTGTTTGAAATGACTGATGCTAACCAATACCTTGCATTATTAACCACCCAAACCTCCACATGAGCCCCCAAAACCATATAAAGTGAGAAAGGAAGTACTGTTGTGAATCACATTTATACTAAAGCTTTACAACACGCATGAAAAACAAACAGGCACAACAGACCAAAGCATCATATTTAAAATAATCATAAAGTGCACATCCAAAATGCATCCTGAGATTTGTCTTAAAATATGTACTGTAAGCATAGACAAACAGCCAAAAGACAGCAGATCTGAAGATCTCAGTGACCTGAGGGCAAAATATCTCAGACTATTTCAGTGATGTAGAGAAGCGCAACACCAATAGGGGCATCTTAAAACCTAAAATGGCTGATCATCATGTTAGTCCGCAGAAAACAAAGGGCATCATCTCTTTTGAAACCATGATGAACCCTGACATTTCTGAAAATTCCACCTTGAAGAATGGACCGGAGCTACAGAGTCTAGGAAGTGGCCATGTGAGTACTGTACGTGAATAAAAGCTGCCACAAAAGTCCATTCAGAATTCCCTCTGTTGAGGAATGTTTCTGCGGATTTGCAAGGAAAACACGTGGATGTAAATTGCGAAGTGTGTGTGCACCCAGCCCATGAGTTTTGTACATAATGTTATCTTTTGAAGTTTGACATTCACCATCCAGTCTACCCACACACAACCTCAGCATCTTGACGCATTTGTGATTGGCTCCTTTTTTAAGCCTTACAATTATGTGTAGAGCTCAATAAAAAAAATAATAAATTAAAAAGTGAAGAAACCAACAGCCTTGGGGAAGAAAGTAGAGAGAGAGAAAAGAGAGAGAAAAGAGAGAGAGAGAGAGAGAGAGAGAGAGAGAGAGAGAGAGAGAGAGAGAGAACAATGAAGTAAAAAAAGGACCTTTCTACAGGCAAAACACGACCCTGGAAAAGTTGTAGCCGTATGAAAATGAGCATGAAAATGAGTGCAGATGCCAAATTAGTCCACCTGGACCAATTAGTGCAGATAAGACACTCGTTCTCCATAATGCAATGTCAACAGACATCCAATCAGATAAAGGGCTAGCAAAGGATAAGGAGGAGGGTCGAAAGAAGACCAAGGAGCAGGTTTTGATTAGCAGGGAAAGAGGGATCAAAGAGATTTCATTAAAGAAATCTTTAGATGGGGGGGGGGGGAGGGGGGGGGGTTGTTGAGGAGACTTCATTTCCTGTACTTACGTTTGAATTAAACTTTAATAGACAAACACGGCTTGATCTCTTTAGCAAATCATCAGCCTTTGATTCCCGTACTTAAGCGCTTCATCGGATTCTGTGATAAAAGGCAAGAGGTGACAGAAATCACGATGGCATCACGCGTCAGCGTTCTTAGAGACGATTTAGTGAGGATTATAAAAAAAATAAAAATAAGAAAAAAAAGGCAATGAGTTCCAGGAAATTTATTCATGCTTATACAAATAAATGTTCAATAATAAATGGTCGATGTTTAATAATGCACTGGGTAACGATGTGTTCAGCAAAATGATGAGCTTTTGATTGCAAAATCCGATGGGTTTAATGGTGAAACATATCATGGATGCCAAAAGTCAAAATGAGTGCCGGAACACGCTGGATCATGCAGGAACTTATCACAAACATTTCACAAAACCATCATCTGATATCAATAAAATATTTCGATACTGTCATATTTGGCAGTTGACTTTTTGCATGTTATTTGTTATACAGATGCCAATAGTATCAAATAACTACTATATAAATAACCTAATAAATCACAGTCTGGTGATAATACAGTAAATGGAAGTGTCGTATAAAAGCAATATCACACTCAAGGCCGTGCTGTTGTGCTGAATATCAGCATGGCCGTGGTATTGTCGACACTCAAGCTGCGCCCTCATGCCCACTAATGCATCACAGCCATGCTGATATTTATAACAACAGCACTCTCTTTCATGTGACATCGCTTAAATATATCATGGCCTTTATAATATCAGAATCATATCATCTTAATACTGGATCTTAAATCTTGGTCCTGCGAAATTGCAATTTTAACATGACATGAATGATAATGTCAATATAATAATAATAATAATAATAATAATAATAATAATAAAAACAATCTAATGGTGATAATGTGTTTAGATTCAATTGGAAGAATATTATAATATCGGCACAGGTTACAAAACAACATGATCATTAAGGTTAGCACATCAGCCACTGTGTGAGGTTCATTATCCCTTCCTTTCTTTGTTATTTATTTATTTATTTATTTAATGTAATTTATTTCCACAATTACAACGAGATGCCGGATTCTTTGCCACACTGACCTAATAACTAATAAGATGGCAACGCATTGTTGAATTCATTTCCAACATTAGACAATACAGACATCATTGCGCTCTAAATGGGCATCCATTCCTCAGGAGAGAGAAGAGTGGGAGTTGAGAGAGAGAGAGAGAGAGAGAGAGAAGAGCGGCTTTTCTCTCGAAACAATGCTTCGCCCATGGCTGTGTGGTGTTTTTTTTTTTTTTTTTTTTTTTCAGTCTCTCTGAAACAATAAAGGATGCAAGAGAATGAAAGTGTGCGATAAGTCACAACTCTCCTCCTTGGGTTTTTTTTTTTTTTTTTGTCGCCTTTGGCCGTTACCACACAGGTTTCAACTGAACAAGACTACAGGAGAAAAAGCGATAGACAGAGAGATATCACACACAAACACACAGTGATTGCCCTCAGCTAGAAATAATACACAGGTTTACTAGAATGACCCCATGTCCTCTGTTATGATTTATTTTGTTTTCGCATGTTTTTTTTTTTGGGGGGGGGGGTTCATTGGCATCTACAAATGCTAAATTGTATTCTTATTTTTTTTTTTTTAGAACGTATCCATATCCTAAAGCAAGCAAACATTTTTTTTTTTATTCAGAAACATCAGAAAACCATTTCATATGTCTGTCTTTTGGTACTGTTGACTACGTCCCATTGATTGATGTGAAACAGGATCTCACATAATGGGTCGTATTCTAGTGAAGCATACCGTATAGAGCAAATTTTATTCCTTTTGGGGTGGAGTTTATCCAAGAACAAAGGGAGTCTCATTCAGCTTTGATTCTGTCTACGGATGCACTTTTTTCGGTGCAACATTAAAACGTGCAAATCTATTGGGTGTCCAGACTGGCCCTTCGATCATCTGTAAAATGGTCTATTAAACTCAAGACTCCTTAAGAAATGATTACATTTGCTTTCACACTGTGGATCCTGGATCCAATATGAATCTTGATACACTAGACCCCAAAGTACAAGTGTGGTGTGAACACATGTATCATGTCCTGCCATAGATCAGCATACCGTGCTCAAGAAACACTTGACAAGAAGCGTGGTACTGGGTACTGAATCAAATCTAAAAGTCTATCACATTTTGACACGGCAGTAATAGTTTTTTAGAACATGACATCATGAATACATCTGTCTCGTCTGTCTGAGTCGCTGTGGGTGCACAACCGAAGCCGACCTCGTCTCCAACTTACACAGACATAGTTGATGACATAGGAAGGCATGTGAGAGGGTGGCTTTTGACATTTTTCCAAAAATATCAATATAATTAGGCCCAACTGTAAATACCCAAGTGTAGTCGGGTACAGAATAATTTATCATTCTGTTGTGGGGGGTCATACCCATGGTAGAGTATGAATCAATACCATGCCTATTATGAAAGCAGCCTAGGTCATTCACACAAATAAATCCTGCTAATTACTCTGTAAAGATGCCCTAAAGACAATTTTAATATAAGGAATTCATTATGAGACTTAAAATTAGTCCTGAAGACATCTGGGGTGTTAACATTTTTAGCAATTCAATGAGTCGTGAAGACATCCCCAAGAGGTCTCTAGTTTATATGGTCCTGAAGACATTCTGCAATGTTATCTGTGCCTACTGGGAATTCCTCACAGTTTGATATATTGTATAACAACAATAAATTATGCTGAAACTAATATTTTTGGCAAGAAATGTGCTCAGAAGCCATATGAGGTCAATATTTAGAACATAAACATGGCACTAATAATTAATGACTAATCTATAGTATTGTCCCATTAAAGTCCATGAAAATGTTTTTTCTTTCTGTTTGGACATCACTCACTCACTCACTCATCATCTATACCACTTAATCCTGTATTCAGGATCGCAGGGGGCTTGGAGCCTATCCCAGGAGACTTGGGGCACATGGCAGGGTACACCCTGGACAGGGTGCCAATCCATCGCAGGGCACAGACACACACACATACACTCACTCATTCACACACTATGGGCAATTTTGGGAACACCAATTAACCTAACCTACATGTCTTTGGAATGTGGGAGGAAATCGGAGTACCCGGAGGAAACCCACCAAGCACGGGGAGAGAACATGCAAACTCCATGCACACAGAGACGGGAATCGAGCCTGGCCGGGGATCGAACCCAGACCCTAGCGGTGCAAGGCGACAGTGCTAACCACTACACCACCGTGTGTTTGGACATCAAAAGACTTCAATTTTTGTCTCGGGCTGTATTTCTCATGAATAAAAAATAAAAACACCCTATCACCAGGAAATTGTTAGTTCAATTTCCGTGTGATGCTGTAGCCTTTTGCAGCCGGGGTGCTAGAGAGAGGTGATTGGCTGAGTTTTCTCAACGGGGTGGGGTGGAAGGCATTTACTGTAGCAAATTATGGTTCTTCAGCCAATCCTGGGCATCTGTGAGACCACACAAGCAGAAGGAGCAGATAGCGATGTCCTCCAAGTATGTTCTGCCGCCCCCAATGGTCCATGAGTGAGCAGCTGGAAAAGATGCACGCAGCTGGTGTTACATGGTTTGGAGGAAACACGAGTCTTTAACCCTCCCTGTCTGGTTGTAGTAGCCTTGATGTGGGAGCCCCCTAGTGATGGGTGGGAATTGGATACAACTAAATTAGGGAGAAAATCTGGGAGAAATAACCCATCGCACCCCCACCCCCGCGCCCCCCCGGCCACAAAAAAACATAAAAAAAAAAACAATAGAAATAAAAGAAACTCAATACGCAGCAGATGTGTGATAATCTACTTGTCCTTCAAAACATTTTCTTTACCAGCTTGCCAAAAAACCGGCTTAGGTACAGTACTGTATCTGCATAACCCGATTCTGAATACAGATAACATTCATTTCCTAAGTATTGGCACAATTGGGTTTTATTTACCAACATCAAAAAGAGGACTTGTATCTTTTTTGTTTGTTTTGGCTTTTTCCCTTTTATTACAGGGGTTGTTACATTGGATCATTCAATATGCAAGATCTGGCATAGGTTTTATGTTGGATACACTTCCTGTCGCAACCCTCCAATTTCCTACCCAGGCTTGAGATGTGCACTGGTTTGTATACAGCATAAGGTTAAGGGTCTTGGCCAAGCACCGAATAGTGGCAATGTGGTGGTGGTGAGGTCTGAACCTCTGACACTTCGATCAGCAGCTGAAAGTTTCAACCATCTGAGGCAACAATGCCCCATGCACTGTAAACCCGAATAAGTTGGCAAAACACAAAAAATTTGAGGTAATCATTTACATCAATTTTTTAAAGTAATGATGTTTTCAATTTTAAGTAAACAGAATTACCAGTTTTGAGTTTGTTGTACTCATTCGTACTTGCATCATAAAAAAAAGCAGACAATCCGGCCCTCACGCAAGCTTGGCACAGGTTTTACGCCAGATGCCCTTCATGTCACAACCCTCCCATTTTACCTGGGCTTGGGATAGACACTTCGTCCAGTTGTTGGGAATCGAACCCGGGCTTTTCGCATGGCAGACGAAACACCTCCCACTGAACCACCAGTGCCTTATTACCCTGATGACATCTGACACAAAATCACTAGGCTTTAAGTTGGTGGAACTTTAAGGTGACAGTTACTGTTATTTAAGTACTTACAGTTACTTAAGATATCAAATTTGTTCAGCTAACTTGAAAAGTGTCATTTCTACAAACCATTGGTGAAGTGATGAAGGGTTTGAGCTGGGAGGTGTGAAATACCGGATGGATCCGGAGCGCCGCAGGCAGCTGGAGCCGGTAGGTGACAGGATTGATACGGAGGGTGATGCGGTATGGACCGATGAATCTGGGTGATAGCTTTTTGGATTCCGTGTGAAGGTGAAGGTTTCTGGTTGAAAGCCATACTTTGTCACCTACATTGTACAATCGTCCCGGCGGGTGTCGACGGCGATGTTGAGTGGCGTAGCAGTTGTTGGCCTGTTGGATGGCGGCGTTTGCTTGGTTCCACAGCCGTCGACACCGGCGAACCAACTGTTGGGCTGACGGCACCTCAACCTCCGGTTCTTGATGATCGAACATCGAAGGTTGGAAACCGTGGCATACCTCAAATGGACTGAGATTGGTGCCTGAAGAGAAATGGAGATTGTGAGATAACTCAGCCCATAGGAGGTAGCAGGCCCAGGAGCGCTGGCGATCGGCAACAAAGCATCTCAGGTAGCGCTCCAGTTGTTGGTTGGTCCGCTCCGTCTGACCGTTAGTCTGGGGATGATAACCAGAGGATAGACTACAGGTGGAATTGATGAGACGGCAGAAGGCCTTCCAGAACCGGGTGGTGAACTGGGGCCCCCTGTCCGAGACGATGTCTTTTGGGAACCCATGCAGTCAGACTACGTGTTCTAAAATCAGCTCTGCTGTTTTTTTGGCTGACAGGAGTCCGGTGAGGGCCACCAGGTGCACGGCTTTGGAGAACCGGTCAACGATATTTAAGATGGTGTTTTTCTCTTCGGAGGCGGCAGGCCCGTGATGAAGTCGACGGCAATGTGCGTCCAGGGCCGATGGGGAACGGGGAGTGGTTGGAGTTCCCCCGGTGTCGGTTGGTTGGTATTCTTGGACCTGGTGCACACTGGGCACGCCTGGATGTACTCCTTGACGTCACTCGCCATAGATGGCCACGAGAAGGCACGTCTGATAAATTGGAGGATGAGGTTGGCGCCGGAGTGTCCGGATAATGGCGAGGATTGACCCCATCGCAAGACCTCGGTCCTTACGGTGTTCGGCACGTAGAGTCGCCCAGGCGGCACACCTGCCGGTGCGGTCTCCATCGCCTGTGCACGGCGAACCCTTGTTTCCACTTCCCAGTGAAGTGGTGCAATGATCGTGGTGGGTGTGATGACAGGCGCGGGGTCCGCCCGGGGAACGTCCTCTTCGTGTTGTCAAGAGAGGGCATCAGCTTTGGTGTTCTTGGACCCCGGGCGGTAGGATAGGTGGAAGTTGTAATGTTCGAAAAATAGTGCCCACCGCGCCTGTCTCGGGTTGAGCTGTTTTAAGTTGCGGATGGTGATCAGGTTCTGGTCGGTCCAGACGATGAACGGCTCTCTGGCGCCCTGGAGCCAGTGTCGCCATTCCTCCAAAGCCCACTTTATTGCCAGCAGCTCGCGGTCCCCAACTCCGTATCGCTGCTGAGTGGGGACAAATTTTTTGGAAAAGAAACTACAGGGATGTAGCTTCTGGTCTGGACCTCGTTGAGAGAGAACAGCCCCGGCGCCCACATCCAAAGCGTCCAACTCCACAACGAATGGTTTACTTGCGTCTGGGTGCAGTAGAATTGGGGCACTGGTGAACCGGTGGCATAGGTCATGAAAGGCGGTGATGGCAGCGGGGTTGAGGCTAAAGTGATGAGAAGAGGGTCGAGCCAGAGCGGTTAAAGGGGCGGCAACCGTACTGTAGTCCCGGATAAAGCAACGATAGAAGTTCGCAAACCCGAGAAACCGTTGAAGCTGCTTGAGGGTCTTGGGTAGGGGCCAATGACGCACAACTTCCAGTTTCTGCGGGTCCATGACCACACCCTGGGGCGAGATGACAAAACCCAGGAACGTGGTGGAGCGCTCGTGAAAGGCGCATTTTTCCAACTTACAGTACAGTTGGTGGGCGAGTAATCTCTTAAGGACCGCTCTGACGTGCTGGGTGTGTTCCTCGGCGGTGCGTGAATAAATAAGGATATCGTCCAGGTAAACGAACACCCACCACCCTAGCATGTCCCTAAGGACATCATTGATGAACTGTTGGAAGGCGGCGGGTGCGTTGCAGAGTCCGAATGGGATGACCAAGTTCTCGTAATGTCCAGTAGGGGTGATGAAAGCCGTCTTCCACTGGAGGTCCAACTTTGTGAAGATGGTGGCGCCAGAGAGGGCGTCCAGGGCTGAGTTGGTAAGAGGCAAAGGGTGTCTGTTCTTAATGGTGATGTTATTAAGCCCCCGATAATCGACACAGGGATGTAAGTCGCCCCCTTTCTTCTTCACAAAGAAGAACCCCGCGGCGGCAGGCGAGGAGGAGGGCCGGATGGTGCCGTGGCAAAGGGCGTCAGAAACATATCTCTCCATTGAGGGTCGCGGAGGGTCGCGTTCTCCTGCCGTAGCTCCGCCACCTCGCGGCGCAAAGCTGCGACGTCTTGGAGGTCCTTTTGGAGAGACGCGACTTCTCCACAGAGCTTACTGATCAGCATCAGACAAGGGATAGGCGAACTCAATGACTGAGCAATGTGAAGCACCATCTTGTTTCCTTTTATGCTTCCTGAAATGCGACCATATTATTTCCAGGTCCTAGTGCCGGTCGTGTTACGAGTGTGCATGACAACAGTTTCAAAAAGGTGAATATGAGTATTCCAACATCAACCTACTGTATTGTTTAATACTTTATTCTTTTATGCTGTGGAGTTTCTTTTCTTGGAGTTTTCATTACTATATATTTCAGCCTCAGAGTTGAAACATTTTTAAACATAGAAACAATTAAAAAAATAATCATTTTGATCACTTTCTGAACTGGTCTAGGATTTCTGCGAATATAAAGTTTGATATCAATTGAATTTTAAAATAAATAGCTAAAAAAACAAACAAACAGGAGTTGCTGTAAAATGATCATTGTGTTGTAACTTTTAGTGGAGTCAGAATGAAATCTATATATGCAATTTTGCTACATTTGTCCTTTGGAGAATTGGAATTTAAAATAATAGAACTTGTGATTAATACACGAAGAAAGAGATTTCAGTTCAGAAAAACCTGACCGCTATTACTTTTGAGAGAAGTTTTAGGGGGAGGGTTTTCCCAGGCCGCCCACAAGTTCTTTCTCTCCCATACCCAACATGCATTATACAAATCGTATCCATTCAACTGTGTATCCATGCAGTTCTTTTTATATGGGTACAAACATATCAGTATTATCTGTATTCAGTAAATAATATATGTCTCACCTGAAAAGCCTGTTATGGAGTGCTTCACTTGAACATTAGGTTGAAAATGAATAGTAAAGTTACAGATAAATATGGCTCCCTCTAACACACTAGCAGGCCTTCTTTATGGCAATAATCTATATGCAATATCCAGTAAGGCCAACAGATTAAGCCCTACTGTTCCCCAGTTTCAAGTACAGTGAGTAACCAATTCTGAACACTATCCACTGATGTATCGGCCAATAATTAACTCAGTGCTGCTGGCTACGCATAGTAACTTAATACAGATGTTAATCGCCTGCCCTTGATTATGTTTTTCTTTATTGAAGACATAATTCAGCTGCCATTGACGTTGAGCACAACGTAAATGTGGTTTTTCAATTTCAAATAAGATTTCAAATAAAATTGCAGTTTATGAAAAGAATTTAAAAATACCACTGAAACCTCAAGTTGCAAAAGCTTTCCCTGCTTTCTCATCTCTACACAAGTATTCTTTCACTGCTTTGTACAGCTATAAATTATGCTAAATTAAAATACAATAAGTTGCCTTACATAACATTTGAGTTATAAATTTTTGTTTGTGCAGGTTGAATAGCGGAAGTTAGATCACATGGCCGGCGTACATTGTCCGGAGTACACAGTGCATCCTCTGGACACCCTCAAGCCAAGGATGTCCGGAAGCAAGTGGAAAAGCAGCGGCGATGAATATGTTACCGCTAAGAAACACTACAAGCAATAATCATTAAAATGATATGTTATAATAATTGAGAGAATTTAGTGAGATGAAAAGATGTCAGACATTGCTCATTCTTTTAACATGGATTGTTTATCCATTGGCACAATTATAAAGAACCCCATACTGTAATATACTGTTTATAGCCAATAGTGTTAGTATCCTAGTACCTAAACAATGTTAGTTGGACCTACGAACAAATTGCAATTAAGAACGAGTTCTCAGAAAGGAACTCGTTGGTATGTACGGGACTAATTATTTAAAAACTTCTTTGTCCGAGGCATTATTGGACACAAATGATGCATTCCATTTTATCAATTAATAAGAATCAGCACACTTCCATGACTGAAGAGGTCTCAACCCCAAAGCAGGTGAAATCATTCAACAGAATTACTTTCAGAATTCCTCCTAAGTAATATCACTCTGAAAATTTCTCCTATTAATATGTTTTTATTTTTTATTTTTTTAATATCACTAAAGCAGTGTCTTTTGGGTGAAATGTGCTGCAGGAGTCTACAGTGATCTCTCATCTAACACTCGTATTACACTCACCTAATGCACCTGACATAAGGTGATAAAGTAATAGAACAGCTTTGCAAGGGCATGAGGGATTCAACCAAGTGCATTCAATCAAGAGAAAGTGACAGACAGGATTGGAAATGTTTTATTCTTGAAATTCTTGGGGAATGTTTTATATTTCAATTTGATAAAATTTTACATGGAAAAAATTAAGTGTTTTCTGTTCCGTGCTGCATCTGAACGAGGCTGATATTCAATAGTCCCGATTTGCTTTTATTCCCCACTGCACATAATTCATAAATCAAAATGATTGATTGACCTCAAATAAAACAAAAGACAAAAAGGAAAGAAACCCTAATACAGTGCACGTGAACAGTTTGACAGCAAAATGAGACAACTTTATTTTTGCAGATATTTTGTATGTTTTTAATTTTTCTAAGTGTGAATTTTCTGTAAGTTTTTTATTTTTTTCCTTTTTTTTATCTTTTCTGTTTGTGGTCAGTTAAATATGAAAAATCTTTTTTTTTTTTTTCTTTCCATTTTTTTTTTTGTCAGCTTTCCAGGCATCTTGATTTCAGTCCACCTTTTCACTGTCCACTCTTTACACTTCTCACAGTTCACCCTTTATGTTGGGGCAGACGTATCAGATGTATAATGAGATAAAAATGTAAGTCGCTCTGGATAAGGGCGTCTGCCAAATGCCTAAATGTAAATGTAATAAGCTTGGAGAGCAAAACGAACACGAGAAATCAGAGTTATGCGTTGGAAAAACAGGCCTAGGTCAGGTGATCTACAAACAGTACAAACTTGGAAAATCAAAGTCCGGAGAGAATAAGGAAGATCAAATACCGTCTTAAATAAAATTGTATAGCAGTTTTCAAACTAAACATTTTGTTATAGACAACGTTGCATGTCAGAGAATAATGATACATTGCAAGAATGAGTTTAAGTCCAAAAATGGCATTGATCATGTGCAGCTATTAACCTACAAGTACAAGTATTTGTACCAGATCCTACGCAGATGGGCTAAAACTGGATATTTAAGTTGACGAAAGTACCGGATGGTCATTCATCTCCTTAAACAAACTGCTCCAAGAGCAAACTGCACCATGATTCAATTCAAAAGGCTTACGTGACATTGTTTGTCATGGTGCTCTAAGATTTATTCCTGACAGTAAGGAGATCATCCAGCGTAGTGTTCTGTATAATCAGAAACCCTGTTGGTTGTTTATTTGCCCTTGAGCTTGACAGCTTTTCTGCAAGACCAAATGGTGCAGTTAAAAATCCTGATGGTGGTTTATCATTCAAATTCCATGTAACGTACATCTCTCCAACTGTCTGTTGACACTTCGGCAACAGAACGAGAATAAGAAACCAGCTTAATCTTCACGATAAGAAACTCCTTCATGCTTGCACACGCTGTATATTTTCAGCTAGTCTATCACAAGCTGTTGCTGGCTGGTAGAGCTTGCTTTTTTTTTGAGCAAACTTTAGCTATAATGTAGTTCAGGGTGCAGGAAGTAGGTTGTTCGTAAGGCCTACTATTACATTGTGCATTCGATACAAAGTCCTGCTCTTCATGTGTGAATGCTATATAGGGCTGATTTTCTGAACTGCAGTACAACTCACCTTAAGCACTTTCATTAGCCTACTCTGATAGCAATTGCCACCATAATCACACAGTTAAGTGAAAGTAAAGAAGATGGCCAGCTTTAAATAAGGCTTTTCTTGTGCAACAATGTAGCACCATGCACCACTGCCTAGTGAAATGTTAACCAAAGCCTTTATTGATGAAAAACATATGCTAGTGTGTCTCCAAATACAATTTTGCTTTATTTTCCAGCTTCTGTAGTGTATTAATGCACATCATTATCTCATTATATAACTGAGGTTAACATAGTATCTGCTTATTTGCCTAGGCAATTTAAACATGTGACTGGGAATTTCCAATAGATTGGATGCATATCAGATGCATGGACAGGTGACTTGAATGAGAACAGGCAGATCGGAATTCATGCAACATTTTGCTTCTGCGCATGCATAAACCATGACATCATCAGTCAGCACCGGCAGCGCGTGCATTTTATACTGTAGCAGTGCTAGTAAGAGCTGCTAAAATAGCTAAAGTGAGGCATCTGGCTTCCTTCCTTCTTCTGGACCTCAACAAATATAGACAACTAACTGCCTGCGATCCTCCAGAGCAAAATCCCAAGCATGTTTTTGGTAAAATCGCATTCATCGTTGAATGAGTGAGCGGTCGCATATATATAACATGTTTTACCCGAGGTGGCGCGAGCCTAAATGACACATGTGTGGACGTGTGCCATTCTGGAGGATAGAAATGAATCATTCAAAATGATGCAGGTGTCTGAATGTCACTGATTCGGTCCAGTCAGAGTCCTAGCCTGGCAACATACAGTCTTATGAAAAAGTTTAGGCACCCCTTGATACTGTAAATAACAGATTTTGGTGATTGTTTTTATTGAAAAGATGTTAACACAGTCTCTCTTGGAAATGGAAAAATGCACAATTGTTTCAGCAAACATTGATGCATAGTTACTTCTTATGCCATAAATTGAGCAAAAATTAATTTTTTAAAACATTATTATGGTACTGTGCAAAAGTTTGGGCACCCTAAGAGTTCCAGAGTCTCAGATTATTTTTACAAGGTTTCAGACCTTAATCAGCTCATTAGATCTGATGCATGGCAAAAGCTGTCATTAGTAAAAGCCAATTTCAAAGCTTTACAAATACTTTGACTCTTCAAAGCTTGTGCACACACTTGCAGACACTCACCAACCATGGGTTCCTCTAAGCAGCTGTGTAAGCCTCTGAAAATGAAAGTTATTGATGCCCACGACGCAGGAGAAGGCTACAAGAAGATAGCAAAGCGCTGTCAGCTTGCAGTTTCCACAGTGAGAAATGTAATTAAGAGATGGCAGTTCAGGGGAACTGTGGAGGTCATGATGAGATCTGGAAGACCAAGGAAACTCTCGGAGAGAACATCTACAGAGGCCTGATGTGTTTTGGAAACAAGTGGACTGATGAAGTTAAACAAGAACTCTTTGGCCACCATCAGCAAAGGCATGTTTGGAGAAAAAAAGGAGCAGCATTTCATGAAAAGAACACCTTGCCAACTATTAAGCATGGGGGCTGGGTGGTGTCTATCATGCTTTGGGGTTGTGTTGCAGCCAGTGGCACAGGAAACATTGCACGGGTGGAGAGAAGAATGGATTCCACTAAATACCAGAAACTTCTGGAAGCAAACATCACACCATCTGTAAAAAAAAACCTGAAGCTGAGAAGAGGATGGCTTCTACAATGATCCTAAACATACATCAAAATCCACTATGGAATATCTCAAGAGACGCAAGATAAACGTTTATGAATGGCCATAAAAGGTAACTATGCACCAATGTTTGCTGAAAATATTTAGCATTTTTTTTTCCATTTTCAAGAGAGACTGTGTTAGCATCTTTCAATTAAAAAATCACCAAAATATGTGATTTATCAAGGGGTGCCTAAACTTTTGCATAAGACTGTATGTCTGGAGAAAGCTGAAAATAGAGAAGTTACTGTAATTTTGTTGTTATTATAGAAAAAAATTATGGATTCAAATGAGTGTGTTAATACAAATATGTGTTTGGTAGTCGCTCCACTGTCCGAGCATTTTCTATAAAACGTCATCAATGGTTCTGAACAAAGAGGTTTGAGAATTCAACAGCTGATTATAGCAACACAGGTGATGGATTAAAATTGAATTTATAAATAATAATAATAATAATAATAATAATAATAATAATAATAATAATTTCAAGCACAAAGACCTCTCTCCCTCTTTCTTTATTTCTGTGTGTGTGAGTGTGTGTCTGTGTGTGTGTACATAATACTGCTGCATTGTCTAAACCTGAATAGCTGACCTTCTTCTATTCACATTAATAATACTAATTACAGCAATGCATTTTACACAGCGCCTTTCCAAAGCCCAAGTGTGCTTCACAAACCACCACAAGTCAAAACACGACAACTGTAATACACGGCATGTAGAATGAACCAGAATGAAAAACTGCAGCCACTCTCGCCCTTGGCAGATAAAAGGAAACACATCTGGGATGCACACATGGTACACTGTATACATTTCCATATACAATTCCAAATCAGCTGCTAATGAAAGCATTGTTAAAACAGCAGGTACTCAGCGGTGCAGCCTAATTAGGTAAATAATGATAAGACAGAATGATAAGCATTGTTTTAATCTCACTGGCCACTTTAATTGGAACACTGATGCTGTATACAACCTGGTCTTTTTCCTCTTCCGCTGTCCAGTGAGCCTGGCTCTCCCACTGTAGTCTCATATTCCTGCTCTTGGCTGGCACGAGTTGAACGTCATGTGGTATTCTGATTTTGAAGCTCATTAGACTCAAGGTTTGACATGTTTTGTGTTCTCGAATATATATTTGCAAGTAAAAAAAGCCAACATTTTTGTTTTTTTTTCTTTTAACTGATGCAATGAAATTTTACTTAACCCCAAGGACCTGTTGCTTTGGTTCCTGTCTCATAACCCACACTTTATTTAAGTCTAGTTTAGACACTGTAAACACCATCAACAAACTGAATCACAATGCCAGAAAGTTTATTTATTTAAGTAAATAAAATAAACAAACAAATAAATAAATAAATACACTGATCAGTGGACTTCATAAGCCATGAGGATGAATGCTTAAGTGGAACCATTCCATGCCAAGACATCACAGCTGGACATGTACTTGTGCTCATGCCCCATAAGAAGAGCTGAGTTAGGTTATCCATGATAACGAGCATGATTCATAAATTAGATTTCAGGTTTTCTTTACAGTACAATGTTTAGTATATAATATAGAAATGTTTCCTTTGTCCATGAGTATATTATGCGCAATAAAGACGGCATTTAACGTAAACTACACCCACATTAAACATGTTTATACTAAAATAACCGACTATGATGCTACTCTAAGTTGTCGGTTGGTGTTATAATTATGTTATTTTTGTGAGACGTGAGCAGCTGTCTTCAATGCTTACATTGGCCAGGTCATTTTTATTGTTTGAGCAGAGAAGTGGCGCTCGATAAGAGAAGAAAAACCAAAAGTCAAGAAACGATAAAGAAAGGATAACAGTCAGCATAACGGTCTACAAGATGACAAAGGTGATGATGGTAATCTGTAGGAAAGTTGAACGTTTGCAAGCTGATCTGTCTGAGCAAAGAGTACAGATGTGGACCTGAAACAGCTGGACAGACTAAGGATGCTTTGAATACTCCGTATCATAACCAAGCATGCATCTTCACTCTGTGATCAAGTCTCAATCATGTATGAAAACCAAACCATCGACGGGAACATTTTATTTATAATTGTTTTATTATAAATAAATGTCTCATCATCTCTGATGCCTGTCAATGGTGAATTGAGCACAGTTCACACCGATCACATCCTCTGAACCACACAGCCAGTAGAGCTAATAAAGAGGTAGAAAGGCAGGGGAAAGGATCATTCTTGACATTTTCTCCAAAATATCAATATTTTCAGGCATAGTGTGAAGGTCAACTGTAATATACTCTTCTTCTTCTTCTTCTTCTTGTTTATTATGGATTGCAAATAACTAGATACATGATGCAACCTAGTGTATGAGAGTATGTAGATATGCAAGTGTGCTCTTGTAAGTACTAAGGGCCAGCGACGGAGTGGCGCAACTGTGTCTAGTTTGAAAACCGGCTTAAATGACTGAAGCACTGCTGCATTATACTCTTCAGCTGTTAGAGAAGCCAGATATAAAAATTAAAAAAGAAAGAAAAGCAAAAATTATTTTTTTTCTTACAATTAAATATTAAATAAATGATTACAAATATTCAAAAACAAGTCATGCAGTGCAGATTATTTTTCCACTCTCAAACCCAGAATTGTGATGGAATTTCTGGAGAATGAAGGCTAAACCTGATTGACATTTACAGGACAGTGATGAGACTCTTAGCCACAGTAAAATCTTCGAAGGTTTTTGAAAAAAATCCTTGAAAATCAGTGGATAACTCATGGAAGTAATGCATGTGTCTGTGTGAACTGTACATACAATTATTCCCCCACACCACATATACATTACAGAAACTGGGAGTTATTGCCACACCCCCAGTACAAGCCAGTTCCACATGTTTCAGGCATTACAGGAATTCCTGAGAAGCCAACATTTCAGACACGAGACATGGTATACTGAGAAAAAAGTGCATTAGTGTTGCAGGGGATTATATAGAGAAAGAAGTAAAGGGGAGTTTTTACTCTCATAACTCTGTTCTGTTCAGCAATCAAAAGGCTCAGTCATGATTTTATTTAGTGATCTATTTCTTAATCATTTTAAATTCAGGTATTTAAACTAGTTTTGGCTTTAATTCATTTGATATATTTTGTATACATGAAACTTAGGTTCAATTTAATATATATATATATATATATATATATATATATATATATATATATATATATATATATATATATATATATATAGTATTTACATTGCAATAATTTGAATGTTATTAAACAGAACCTAAGTTTCATGTATACAAATTATATCAAATGAATTAAAGCCAAAACTAGTTATATATATGAGAGAGGGAGAGAGAGGTTTTTGAGAGACTTATCTAACATCTATCTGAAAAACTGGTGAAGGGTATGCCAAAACACATGAAAGCTGTAATTGCAAATCGTGGAATGATTATTCCACCAGTTACTGACTCCTTCATGTTATGTTGCCAAAGCATTAACACAATTTGTTTGCAAATTATTTGCATAAAAACAAAAACAACAATAAATAAAAAGTATATTTAGTTATTAAAGCTCTGCAAATACTGCATAATCTTGGGTTATTTAATGTGTTGTGATGTAGCTATTCATTGCATTTTAAAAGTGTAACGCTTCCTAAATGAAGATATAAAACGTACCCAGGTGCCAGCCATGCACCAGAAAGAGTTAATACCATTTTATGAGCAGGTAAACATAGTTGTGTTTACCCAATTAAAATAAATAAAGAAATAAATGCATATAATTTTCCAGGAGCTGCAGGTGAACTGAACCGTATGTAGTTGGATGTCGTTTAGTTTTATTTCACTACTTAATTTTAAAACACTTTGAACTAGTGCATGCGTATAAAAAGTGCTCCATAAAACAGTTTATTATTTTCCGCACAGTTCAGGAAGGCATTGCATTTCTCATTTTAAACCAGGTCAGGCAGGTGCGGGTTCATTTTTCACAAATATGGGTCAAAGGTCGAAAAAAGCCAAGACGCGCATCACTGCTCACCACCAGTCCGAAATAACCAAGAGGTGCCGAAGGTGAGGAGTGTGTGGAGAGATTTGGGCACAACGCTGCTGTTTACAGAGGAACCTGCTACATGGAGATAAGGCCAGCAGTGATAAGAGGCACACACACACACACACACACACACAAACCATTGCTACTGCAGCTGCTACTGTCACATCCAAACCTATCAGACCTCTGGATTTATCCTCACATCTGTGTGTGTGTTTTCACAGATGACTGATAGCATTTAAATGCAGTTTTTTTTTTCCCCCCGTTTCTTCTTTTCCTGGAATTTGCCCTCCCTAAACATGTAAAAAGTAAAGAAAAAAAAAAAAGTAACAAAAAAATTGCAAGTGAATGTTATCTTCAGATGAGTTATCATCCTTTCGGTTGTGCCAAACTCCCGAAGGAACGAGTCCTACCGCAGACTGATTGATCACGGCTGCTCTGCTGCGAATTCAAGTGGCAAAACCACCAGATCGATTTGTCCATCAATTAGCAGCAGGAGGGCTGCAAATCAGCAAAGACGTTTCCGCATCGATGGAGCTGCTGTTTGCGGTGCACAATTGACCGTCCGCTCAACATCACCACCTAATAAACATACCACGCTGAACTGAAGCTCAATCTGTTTACTGAGCGAGAGCGACATAAAAAAAATACAGGACTAAAATACAGACAGCGGGTGCAGAAACCACAGAATAGATTTTACATTGAAGGGGGTGTTATTAAATATTCAATACAAATAAAAAGAGGCTAATCTGGCTAACATGTAATGGAGGTTTATAATTGCCTGTTTAGCTTTGTGAACTATGAGAATAAAGGTGTAAAGATCGTGGGGCCATTTCGGTCGGCCAAAATATTGGCCTGCATCATGCTAAGTAAACGTTAAAATTACTCAGACTGGGTGAATAACTTTTCAACACATCATTAACACATTAAAGGATCGTGCTGGACTGAAGACTGACAGAAGAAAATGTAGTCAGATACTATTCTCCTCTTCTCCTATATATATATATATATATATATATATATATATATATATATATATACAGTGGAACCACGGATTGCGAGTAACGTGGTTTACAAGTGTACATTTTTAATCAGAAACCGAGCAAGTATTAGTTTACGAGCGCTGAGTATCATGTATCACGACTCTTATTTTGCCACCGAGCGTCACTCTCTTTAGTATGCGCTCATGCCAGTGTCAGAGATTTCTTTTTTCCCTGTTAAAACTGTGTTTCCGTGTTTGTGTTTGTGTCCGTTTGTTGTGAAACTTAAGTGATTCCGTTAGTATGCGCTCATGCCAGTCTCGCTTTTCTCCGTTAAAACGGTGTTTCCGCTGTGTTTATGTGTTTGTTGTGAAACTTAAAAAGTGAGTCCGTTAATATGCGCTCATGTCAGTCTCAGAGAGATTTCATTTTTTCCTGTTAAAATGGTGTTTCCGTTGTGTGTGTGTGTGTGTGTGTGTGTGTGTGTGTGTTTGTTGTGAAACTTAAAAAGCGAGGTGGGGAGAGGGAGGAGGAGTGTTACTTTGTAAAAAGAGGCAAGGGAAGGGGCTAATTCCACACACACTCACACACACACACACACACACACACACACACACACACACACACACACACACACACACACACACGGCGCCTGTGTGCACCAAAGGAAACACTTATCTGTCAGGATTTATTTGTACTTTTTTTTAAAGGTAAAGTGCAGATTAATTTGTTTTATTTTCATTTTATAGACTGTATTAATTATTTTTTATGTATTTATTTTTTGGGGCTGTGGAACGAATAATTTGAGTTTTCATTATTTCTTATGAGAAATGATGATTTGGTTTACGAGTGTTTTGGAACACGAGCCCACTTCTGGAACGAATTATGCTCGTACTCCAAGGTTCCACTGTGTGTATATATATATATATAAATATATATGTGTGTGTGTGTGTGTGGGTGAGTGTGTGTGTGTATAGAAGATCACTTAAATGTTTGGTGGACTGCCATAATAAAAAACAGACAGGATAAATCAGAGCTATGTTTAATAGTGAACGTAAGAGCGTTTCCATACACAATGTGAGGAGAACAGAATTGGGACTAAACAGCTATATGAAGCTCCAGGTTTTCTGTCCATAAGTGTTGTTACTGAGATAATGTTTCAATTTGATATAGAGCACAAAGATTAGACTTACTGTATATACAGTAGAATATATACAATAGAAAAACAACATGTAGTCCATGCATCTGGGTAAGAAGGGAAGCGCATGAAGTGATGCACTCATCATGCATAGTTCCCATTGTACAAGCCTCTGGAGGCAGTTTTTTTTATGATTTGCAGTTGCTTCAGTTGCTCAGGTCTAGACTTAGCAACGTTATGTGGCAATAAAATGAAGTTAGCTGGTGGCCTGAATGTACTGAATGACCAGGTTATCACATCTATAGAGATTTCCTGCCTTGTGGCACGCTCATATTTTATAACTCAAATAGTGAAAACATGGTTCTGAGAAATTCTTTTCCCATATGAATCGGCCACCACATTGTTTGCTGTAATCAATGCTAACATTTAACAAATGATTATCAATTTTATAGCAGTAAACAGGTGTTGGAATCCTGACCATGCAAGGCTCATTTATGCCCATAGGGAGCAAAGGCCAGAAAAGGCCCATCTGGTCCAAACCCACAGGAACAATAATGTAGCACAAAGTAATAAAAAAGGTCAATCTTGGCTATGATAGAAAGGTATCCGAACACTCCGCTTGCTGGCGATGGGGCGTAAGAGGAAAGAGATCAAGCTCGTTGACCCAGCCTCCAAATTTCCCAGATCTTAATCCCATCAAGCATGCAAACAAGTCTGATCCATGGAGGCCCCACCCTGCAGCCCTCAGCACCCAAATGATCGTACTAACATACCGGTGCCAGACACCCCAGCTCCCTGAGGCCTTGTGGTGTCACTACCTGTGGGGACAGCAGCACAAAAGGAATCTACAAAATGCTGTCTTACTGTTTTGTGTTTTATATGATGGCAGATTAGTGTATCATCATATTGGTGCTCTTGTCTCCTACTTTAAAGGTATCAATGTATTTCTGGATTAGCTAATATCACAAAAGTATGTATTTACTAACTATGAAACAAACAAACAGAGAATCAAACAATAAATAAAAAAATAATATATAATATATAATATATATTATATAATATTAAAAAAAAAAAACTGTCAGTTTGGGAAAGG
Organism: Clarias fuscus; assembly: GCA_030347435.1. Classification (NCBI taxonomy): domain Eukaryota; kingdom Metazoa; phylum Chordata; class Actinopteri; order Siluriformes; family Clariidae; genus Clarias; species Clarias fuscus. The sequence continues at coordinate 5,956,839 of CM059206.1, read as the reverse complement.
TTTCACTGAGGATTAAACAGGCCTACAATTAGTGACAAATCTCAGAGTTTGTAAATATTTTGAATAGTAATGGTAATTAGAAAGTGATTAAAATGCTGTTTGTTTGCTTTCCTCTCCTGCGCCGTCAGCACGGTGAACAGTTTGAGCAGCAGATCGACAGTGAAAATGTCAGCTCTGTGTGAAGGTGATTAGACAAGAAAAGGAATGTACTGGAAATTTTATACTGGGATTTTACTAGTGTACACTCGGAAGAGGTGCAATATTCTCAGTTATTTCATGATCTAGGGCCACTTACCCTAACATATATTGTTATGTATCTATTGCTATCATCTGTATCACTTCTAATGCACAGTTTAAACATCCTTCCTGTAGAAATCTGCAAGCCGACCTACTTCTGTCTTTAGCTCTTGTGTCTGATAATAGAGGGCTGTTATTATTAATATCAAGTTTCAAAAACCGCATCATCAAGTCTGATGCTGAAAGCTTCGATTAGCAGAGGTAGATGGAAACTAATAATGTTTCACTTGTTACTGCACTGATGCTGCAAGGCTGATGGAGTTAACAAGTAAAAGAACATACTGTACATGTCCATCATTTAGATGCATCATGGTGCAAACTGTGTGACGGTTGTCCCATGATGCCACAAAACAAAGGTAAAATATTACTCAAGTAAAAGTAGAATCAGGAGAAAACAGAATATCTTGTATCGATATTAACTCGAGTAGTTTCATTACCAGATACATTGTTACTTTTATTCTACGAACTCCTACAACAAATATCTATACTTTCTACTTCACTATACACTGTGTGCACAATTATTAGGCAAGTTGCATTTTTGAAGATTAATTGAATTATTGGACAACTACAGTGCTCTTGATCAATCCGAAATGTTAATAAACCTCAAACCTGAATATTTAAGAAAGTAAAAGGGAGGTTTTGGCTTTCTTTGGACAATATCTATGTGTGCAATTATTGGGCACTATTAGGAGAATTATTATGAAACTGAATGAAAAACAAGAATTATTCCCATCTCACTTGGTTATTTTCATTTGTGAGAATAATAAACAATTCAAAAATTACAAATAAACACTTCTGACAAAATAAAAAATGACCCATCTAGCCACCCTTCTTTACAATAACAGTCATACAGTAAGTCTTCCATTCATGGAGTCTGTCAATTTCTTGGTCTGTTTACCATGAACCTTTTGTGCAGCAGCAGCCACAGCCTGGCGGACACTGTTCAGAGAGGTGTATTGTTTTCCTTCACTATAAATCACCCGTTTAAAAAGGGCCCACAAGTTCTCGATAGAGTTCAGGTCAGGTTAGGAAGGGGGGCCATGTCATTATTCTTTCTTCTTTAAGGCCTTTACTGGCTAGACATGCACTGACTTCGTTGTACTTTGACGCATGTGAAGGAGCATCGTCCTACATAAATACCGTGGTCTTCTTGAAAGATGCAGTCTTTTTCTTGTAGCACAGCTTGAAGAAAGTGTCTGCTAAACCTGGCAGTAGGTCTGAGTTGATTTTGTAGATGAGTACAGTGAGCTAATACAAGCCTAAGTAAAAAAAAAAAAAAAAATTAAAGTTCAAATTCTTTTCAGATCTCAGGTATGGAGTTTGGATATAGGCTGGGTGGAGCTGGCGCTTGAACCAACAACTTTTTGATTAGTACCCCCAAGCCATAACCAGTTGAGCTATGAATGGATGACTTATATTTAAATTTTGGACAATTTGAACCATGATGCTGGACATAAATGTCCTTTCACTTGTTAACTCCATCAGACTTGCAGCATCAGCGCATACCTGAAGAAACAAACTCCAGACATGAAACATGCCTCAGCTCATTATTTTGCACCAGGGGAAAATGATATTCGTTTTCTTTTAGGTTGAACTATCACATTAAGTTCCGCTTAAGCAAAATTAATAACAAATTTAATTACAATGTGTATAATAAGCTCATGATCTTTTAATGAAGTCTGTCATGAAGCTCCAAATGATAATTTATCATGTTCTGTTAATTAATTAAGCCGTGACCTCTACGAGGTTAAAAAAAAAAAAAAGAAAAAAAAACCCTACAGTACCTCAAAGTTCATCAGCTTTGTTTCCTTCTATATTATTTATAGACATGAATAGCAGCTAGCATCTTTTTCGTGAATTTATATATCAGTACATTTACGTTAATGTTGCATTGTTGTTCTTAATATCAAATCTATTTTATTGTATTTTATATCATTTTCATGATTTATGTATTTCCTGATATGACGGTAAAATTAACACATAAAAGAATTGTTAGATACTAAGCTGTAGACACTTACAGTATCCCTCCATCTACTGTAGGAACCTCTGTAGTCCAACGGACAGTTTTTATGACTGTGGTAGGCCCCTCGGTCAACATTCAGATTGTGCATTCAAACACTACTCGTAATTTGGGAATGTCAGTTAGCCTCATCTGCAGGACTGTGTGAGGAAACCCTCCAAGAGCAGGGAGAACATGCAAACCCGACCCTGTAGGTGCAACACGACCACTAAACCACCATGCCACCTTATAGTGTGTACGAGATGTTCATTTACTCATTAATACTTACTAGCTTATCAGCTAATCTGTATATTTGATAGCTTCATTAGAAAAAAAATAGACCAATATGTTTGTGTGTCTTGTTTGATAAGGTGCAGCAGTCATGAGTGTGTGTTAGCGTCACGCGCAACCCGCGGAAGAACTTTTACCCTCCCAGATGGGTATTGTTTGAGTTGTTGCAGAGAACCTGCTGACTTTAACATGAGAGTACCGTTGGTATCCGTTAGGGCAGGCATCACTACAAAGCATGGGGCTTTGAGGATATAAGAGTCAGGGGATCCACTGTGCAGTAACACTTTTGAAATATTGGCTTGACCCTGTAAGACCAATACTGATCTCAGTCCTTCAGAAGGTGTGAAGGAGACTCATAACAAATCACAGGGTAGAAAGCTGTGCCAAATATTCAGGGGGCCCAGAATCCAGCATGTTTTTTTTTGTTGTTGTTTTTTTTTTTCCAATCATGTTTTATGTTTTCATCTTTTATTCACCTTTTATTTACCTAGGTGAGTCCCATTGAGATCTAAAAGGTACACTGCAAGAGAACAACAAGGAACTTAGACTTGCTTTCAGAATCCCAATCACGAAACTACAATTGTGAGATTGTCTGATTTTTATTTATTTATTTTTTTCACCTCTCCTTTGCTTGAAATTTTTACCCAGGCTGATGGAGTTCAAATCCATATTGCAAACACTATACTTCTGCTACTACACTTGAGCTGCTTATCATTGTAATACTGCAGAAAATAAAAAAGAATCCATTCCACATTCAGAATTTCTTCTGACAAATCCCGAGTTTCATTATCAACACCTCTTTCCTCTCGAGTGGCATAAGTGCTCAAGGCTAGGAAATAAGAAATAGGAAAAAAAAAAAAAATTTCCATCCCTCATGTGTGGGAATATAATATTAGGAATCCACAAAGTTGAGGAAGGGCGGTTGGGGGGGGGGGGGGGGTGGGGGGGTGGAGCAATATTCATATTCAATAATCCAGTGCTAATTTACTAGTGACCAGATAACAGTGTTGTTGCATATTAGAACGCTGGATTCCTCTTGCCCAAAGGTCATACCATAAATTACACTAAAATTAGCCCAGCAGTGTCCCATTATCTCGCTCTGCGTGAAACTTTCGTCTTCCTGTATAAGTCAGGGTGACCTTCCTCTGTTATTGTCCCCAGATGCCTGTTTAAAATTCTTCCTCCGCCACTCACTGTCATCCTAATATTTCCTTGCGCGCTCGTACGCCTCCAGATGTATTTATGCTCTTGTCCATCTGTTGAGCATTTGGTGGCTTCTTGGCTGTTTTCCCTCCTCGGAGACGGTTAGCCGGCTGACCAGCTTTGTTTTGATACGGAGGCGTTTAGATGAATAAATCAGCCATATTGCCAATCTGGACGCTTTCTCTTTTTGCCCTAATATTAAAGAAGGAAAAGTGCAAAAATGAAACCCGATCCAAGAAAATGTGCTGATACATCCAAGATCGAGCAGGGGTATTTTTCTCTTCTTGTTGTATTTTTCGTTCCCCTTTTTCTTTGATCTTCCGACTTAAAAAGACAACTAAACAGGGTTAATTGAAATATGTTCACCAGTCAAGTTTGAAAAATATTAAGTGTTAAAATTCTAAAAAGAGCTCTCAATGCCGTGAAATAGAGAGTAAGATTTCTTTGCGGCGTTCTTATATTAAAGTGAGCTATTAATTAATGTCAGAGACCTTTTGAGAAAATCTAATATAGCAAACCATCAGAGAATGTGGAGAATTTCATGTGTTTATGCTCATTCTGTTTTTTTTGTGGGTTTTTTTTTTTTTATCCAAGTATCAGAACTCGCGTTGACCTTGCTTCTCACTGAACCTCTTCCCCAGATTCTATCTCCCTTTATTGAAGAGCGGCATCCAAAAGGCTAATGCTTTAACAATGCAACAAACCTTGAGAGACTGTCAAAGACCTTTGTTAATGCAATGTGTTTTAGTTTTAAAAAGAAAGAGATACAATGTACTGATTAACAGTCTAACTCCCATGATTTCTCAATTAATTCTGTGCCACTAACTCTTTTGTTACTATTCTGTTCAGGTTATAACAGCCCATCTAAACTTCTTCCTAGCGGTGCAGCACTAATCACACAAGGTTCATTTTTCTCAGTAAGAATATTGATGAGTACAAAAAATTAATAAATAATATGAATACACCCTTTACTTAATGAAGTGTTATAATTTGAGCATTCACTTACATTTATCACAGTGAACATTTCATCCAAACAAAACAGGACTTTCTTTTCCGATCCAAACATCCAATCCAAATGTGGAAAAAAAAAGACCCATCCACACTTAGTTTCAGCATCACTGGCATGTTTACCTATATGAATCACTAAACGTCAAAGGTGTTTCAACCATCATTTATTGAATGAACTGTCTGTGGTCTGGAGAACCCAGACTCAAAACCAGTCACAGAAGCACTTTCTGTGCACCGCACCTTCTCTTATTTTGTCCTTTGTAACAGCTGCTAAGTCGTCCTGAATTGCCCTGTTCCGTGTTGTCCTGTTCCCTGCCTATGTGAGCTACAATGCTAACTAACTTCTAAGACAAGGCTGAATCCCAGATCCGTCTCTAACCCCTGGACACTACCAAGTACCAGGTAGCGTGGAACATAGGATTGTAAATTCTACTGCATCTTTCCATTTAACACTATTTGGAATTCAATCCCAGAACCAATGAGGTAACAGAGCTGATATTCTGAAATCGAAAAAGTGAAAATATTTAAATAAACTTGTAAAATTTACAGGACTGGCCATCACCTGCATAATTTATTTTTCCTCAATTTTTGGCTACATAGTACCAGTAAGAATTTAACCGCTGTTAATTACACCGTCAGCCGCCGGCTCCACCATTAATACACCGTTAATTCGGTCAGCTGTGAAAGGATATGGGATGACAAAGCAAAATAACTGGTAAATTAACAAAAAAAAACCAAAAAAAATCATAATCTGTTTATAATCTTACGTCCCAGTCTAGGGTTGGGCCAGACAGCCAAGGATTGGTTCGGGTTTCTATTTTAAACTGTACTGAAGGTGGAATACAATAGTGTGATATAAAACAGAACCAACTAGAACTAGAACTATACGTTAATTTATAAACAAATGAGGTTTCTATTGCTTTACAAAAAGCACATGCAAATAAAGACACACACACACACACACACACACACACACACACACACACACACAACACCAGGCTCAGCTTCAGGGTGGACCCAGGCCAAAATAATAAACAAAAAAAGGTATCTGTATTTTAGCAGCTAGCTTACCTAGCAAACAAAACACAAACAAAAATACAAATGCCTTACCCATCTCCCTAAACCAAAATCAGTGAACAAATTCCCTTCTCCCCAAAATAATTGGCAGCCACACCCCTACTACTGGTGAGTGCACAAACATACAGTGAAATCACAAACCAAAATTATTTACAAAGAGCCAGCAGCCAAACCAAAAGGACAAAGCAATAATCGAAGTCAAAGGGAAGCCAAAAGCCAATCTCGAAAAGTCACTATCACAAAAAAAAAAAAAAAAAAAAACCTCTCCGTCACAACCAGCACTTCGCCTACACGCCTCCCCGTTCCCGCGCCTCTCTTGATAAATGGGCCGCGTGTTGATGACGTCACTCAGGGCGGAAGCGCACGTGTGGAGGGTCAGACAGCTGCCGGTGTAGTTGCAGTCGGAAAACTTGGAGTGGACTCCGGAACGGCGTGCAACCTGGACGCAATATACACAGGTTACGAAGCACAGCAAGAGAGGTGCATAAAACACACACAGCGACCAACATGATGCAGGTTGTAACAATAATAAATGGCATTTGTTGAACTGTTGTATAAAAGCAATATCACATTCAAGGTTGTGCATTGAATATCAGCAAGGCTCTGATATCTTCAGCACTTATACTTGTATAGGCACACTCATTCATACGACCATATCACAGCCATGCTTATATTCAGCACGACAGCACTTGTTCTTGTGTGATGCTGCTTAGATAAGATACAGTCCTTAAAAAGGATGGCAATGTTGCTATTAATGGAAAGGAACTACCAGTTAAAGGGAGAGCCGGGTTTCCAGAGTGTTTGATTCTTGGATTATTTTATGAAATACATCATAAATTAACATTAATGACACTTTTCACGTATTGTCAAAACAACCTAATTTTATTGTTATGTTTTTATTGTTATGAACAAGTTGGGCAAAAAACAAACAAACAAACAAACAAACAAACAAACAAAAAGGCTAAAAACACCAGCTATATTTAAAGTGACACGTTATATTAAGTAGTTCCCATGAAAGAGGTAGCATTTTTATTGTCAAATAATTGAAAACAAAACACTCCGGTTAATCAAATGGAATCAACCTTCAGAGCCAGAAATGCTCTTTTAATATCACAAAATATATAAAAATGTTTCATGCCTCTGGGTCTAAAAAGGATGTAACTGTTTGACAGAAGGCAAAAAATTTACTATCATTTTTATCCCCTCAGCTAGGAAAATAGCCAAGTCTGTGTTAGCAGAATAAAGTACCTCAGACTAAAATATTTCATTTTGTCAGTGTATTGGCCATGTGTATCCACATAAAGGTGCACACATTTCTTTCTTTCCCCTGAATTTCTCCTGTGTCTTTCTTCACTATTCCACTATGCCACTGCACGGAAGAAGACGCTGAAATAAAATGACAGATGTTATAGGACATCACGTTTCCTCCTCATCCCTGTTGTTTGCCCAAATGTTATATAAAATGATGATAGATAAAACAGAAGAAAAAGAAGAGGAAGAAGAGCAAGAAGACAAATGGTTGTTGCTCCAATGAAAATGTCACAAGAGAGAGAGAAAGGCTGAGGAAGATGTGAGTGCTGGTTAGAATGTTAATAAAACTGGTACAAGCAAACAGATGCAAAACATGAGACACGATCAACAAACAGAATATTGTCTGTAAATCAAATATACCAAAAACAAGATAGTAAGGCAAGATCGAATACCAGAATATCGAAAAAAAAAAAAAAGGCTTGGAAATGTATAGAAAATAAATTGCCAAAACAGTCCGCGCTTAAATGGATATGTACAGTACAGACCAAAAGTTTGGACACACCTTCTCATTCAAAGAGTTTTCTTTATTGTCTTCTTTATTGTGTTCTTTAGGCCAAACAAGTCTCTTCTGCTTGTTGCCTGTCCTTAGCAGTGGTTTCCTAGCAGATATTCTACCATGAAGACATATCTATATATATATATATATATATATATACTCTGTCTTTTATCTTTCTAAGCCGTACCCTCTCCTGCCTATTGTCTCTGCTATAAATGGTGTGGGAGGTTTAGACCGTTAAGGTTAAAAACAATAGTTAGAGCTCCTAGGCATTTACAGCATGTTATTTAGAAAGATTGTGATGGATTATAATTTATTACATGACAGCACCATAGAATGTTCTGTTCTGACTGGTCAGAAGGTGGTGATTAATTTTTTATAACAGAGGCTCTGACAGAAGTGCTGGCTAAGACAAAGCACAGGTTGATAGTAATGTGCTACACTATGATGTTATTTTATATAGTAACAGCTCAGTCACAAGATCTTGTACGATTGACCCTAAATCAATGCATTTAATAAAACAGATAATTGATCATATCTGAAAGATTTTTTTTGCCTTTGTAATTTCTTCTTTTGAGGAGAATAAGCCTCTAGTGTCAATGAATTCTAATAGTCAGGGGGATTATACGTTGGTGCTAAACAAATAAATACTTCAGGATGTGCTGTAATTGGGAAACAGGTGGAACAGGTAACTTAGCGGTTAGTACTGTCACCTCGCACCTCCCGGGTCTGGGTTCAATTCCTGCCTCGGGTCTGTATGCATGGAGTTTGCATGTTTGGCGGGTTTCCTCTGGTTGCCCTAGTTTTCTCCCACAGTCCAAAGGCATGCAAATTAGGTTAATTGGTGTTCCCAAATTGCCCGCAGTGTACGTGTGTGCGACCTGTGATGGATTAGCACACCTTCCAGGGTGTACCCTGCCTCGTGCAGGGTATACCCTGGAAGATGATCCAGCAACCCTGTGACCCTGTGTACAGTATAAGGCGGTGTAGACGATGAGTGAGTGTTATTGGGAAATGACCGACTGTTTGGTAACAGGATCTATTTTGCAATCAAACAACCCACTATTAACATATTTCCTTTGACAGCACATCCCCAAATGTTTTATTGCTTCGACAACCTCAATACTTTTTATCATGTCTAATTCATGACATTTTGGAGCCTAAACTCACCATCATTTGGGCGGAGTACATGTCTCAGGTCGCAAAATGTAATCTCTCTCCTCTATCTACAGGAGCTCGAGTAAGTGAAACAACTTCCTCTGTCACAATACTGGAAAAATATGCCTCCTTGCATTTATTAGGCTTTATGCATTTATGAGACTCAAGGGGGTTAAAAAGAGTTTAAAAGCGTTCAGTGATTACAGTACTGTAAATATATGGCTAGAAAGCTCATGTGAAGAACTGATGGGCTCCTTGGCACTGACGATGGAACAGTAGGAAGAAAAAAGGGATTAAAAAAAGAAAAACATTGTAGATGCCTTTTCCATACACAGTTAATTTGTGTGGCACATTTCATAGATATGGATAAAAGCGTGGGGCATAAAAGACAAATAAAAAAGAAATACTTAAAAGAAAGAGATGATGTTAAAAGAATGAATCAATGATTAGAAAGAAGTGCACAAAGGATACAGAACAGAGTGCAGAGCATAGCCTAGGGAATTTGATTAAAGAGACACATAAAAAGTGTGTGTGTGTTTTTTTTTTTCTTTGGGATTTAAAAACATCTCAGATCTTCTGGTAGCTTGTTTACAGTTTTTCTACATGATGATTGTTCTAAGAAGCCAACTGTTAGGGGGCTGTGTGAGTTAGACTTCACTCGTAGTGTCATACTACGGCTAAAAGAGCAAAAAACAAAATGCTAGCATAGCAAATGAGATGAAATCCCAAGCACTGGCTGTGCCAGTGCCTCTGCCCGTGTCTCGTGAGACCACTGCCAGGCCACCTGCAGCACTGAATGCCACTTTTGACCTGCCATTGGAAACATCTCCATACCTGATGACAAAACTTAGGTGACAAAACTTGGACTGCTAAAGTACTCACACTACGCTACTACTGTAAATACCATATAGAAGATGTTATGATTTAGACCTTATCTAAATGAATGTCTTGGTTCCACAGGTCGGAATCGGGTGGGGAAGTCTCAGGTTAGTTTCTCACGACTCAGTAGTTCTAACTGTGCTTTTGTGCGACCTTGAAGTCATTGTTTCTTTCTTTCTTTTTTTTTTTTGGTTTGCTTATTTTTCTTACAGTAAATGGTCCTCTAAGCTTTGCCTTGAGATGATTCTTTAACTAGACTTCGCCTTCTACAGTCCCATGTTTGCCAACAAGGGCTATACCTGGGTTTAAGTCATCTCCCGAGTTAAATTTTAAAATGGAATCATAGATAATGCACACTATAATAACTGCTAAATGCTGTCTGTAATGCATTTTCCCTGACCCTTACAACTTCAGTGCCATGGGTGCCACTAGAGATGGGCTTACATTGTTTAAGCCCAGATTACATTGATCAATGCCCCCAAACTTTTTTCCCTCCCCTTTTACACTTGCTTATTAAGACATTATTTTCTTTAGACAAGTTTTTTTCTTTCATTGCACTTCAAAAGTAACTTCATATTCGCACCCTTGTGTTCCAATAGGCCACTTAACCACTTCTCAAAAAAGTGCCTTTAAAAGGAGATAATGGCATTTGATTTCATATTTGCTAACCACTAAAAGCTTTAAAGGAGAAGAAGGCTATAGTGTGCAGCTTGGTAATTGTATTTATTGCCTGTATTGACATCATGGACATAACTGGACATTTTAAAGAGGAAGAAAGTCCATTTCCGGAGTCAGTCAAAGAGGAAGATCCTAGTAAAAACATCAAGAGGAAGGATAACTCAGTTGTTGGTTAAAGGCAGAAGGAACCAACATTACAAGAATCGCATGTTGGATACTAGGGGGACTTTGTCTGCCATTTTAAGTTTCAAACTGGTGTAAATACACTGGGACAGTCTACAGTACTTCCCCATTTACTAGAAAGTCTCATTATACTTTCAAAAATTAAGGTGCCAAATTTTATTTATTCTTCTAATACCACCCATGAAGGTTTTTTTTTTGTACCCTTTTTATGAGCTTTTTACAAAAAAACATCATTACGATGTGTCTAAGTAAAAATATTCATCCTAAATGATTGAAAGAAATGAACAAACATTGTAATGGAAAAACAAAAACTATAGCTGAGTACCTTTATTTCTGAGAGTGTAGACTACAAGTGAGGAAAATGAGGCTTTTTTTATTTGTTGCATGGTTAACATGACCTGGGTAATACTGTACCTCCCATCCCCTTTTACTACACCATGGGGTAGCCTGTTGAGCACACAATGTGGTGCTCACACTTTCTGGCTCTGGCTCCGACTCTGCTCCAGTCTCTCTTTTGGCCCCGATCCCTTACTGGTCCCAATCCATGTTTCAGGCCTGGGACCAGTCTGACTTGTCTACCTCTCCAATCACCGTCCACACCTGTTCCTCCTAATTAGTCTCATTGTGTCTTGCTGGCTGGTGTATAATTTGCCATTGTTATTGTTTCAGTGGCATCTTACATGTGTAAACTAGACGTGAACTATGCTAGCTGAATGTTCATGACCATTACTTTCCATAGTGTCTCTTTGCCTGGTTCCTTTTTTATAGTGTGCCTAACACCATTATGTTGGAGGTACTTTGTGTTTCCACTCTTGATGTATTTAGTCTTGATGAAAAAAAAAAAGGCACAATGGTTACACCGTGCCATTTTGGACCTAAAATATCTGAGGGATGTTCAAGTTAAACCGGGACTTGTGATGACGTTTTAGGTGAATGATATTTACAGTACAGTACGGTGATGAGACTCTTAAAATAATAATGTAAATGTTCAAAAAACACTTTTTTCTCTGGCGTACTTTGAAATCCTTCTGCCTTGATGGTATCCAAGCACTAGTGAAATGCCGGGATAAGTGCATTATTGTACGGGGGGATTATTCTGCGCAATCAAAAGTCCCTGTTTAGGGCCTCCGAGTGGCGCAGTGGTTAAAGCGCTCGCCCTATCATCCGGAGATCGCTAGTTCGAATCCCGGGTGGTGCTGTAACCTCTCGCAGCCGGAGGTCTAGAGAGAGCTGATTGGCCGAGCTCTCTCAGAGGGGAGGGATGAGAGGTACTTAGTGCTCACACATTAATCACGGCTCTACAGCCAGTCAGGGGCGTCTGTGAGCTCGCGCAACGGAGGGAGCGGATAGCGCTGTCCTCCGAGTGTGTTACGCCGCCCCCCCAACGGTGCGCGAGCGAGCAGTTCGAAAAGATGCGGTCGGCTGGCGTCACGTGGTTCGGAGGAAACACGTGATAGTCTTTGGCCCTCCCGGCTGAGTGGTAGTAGTAGCCTTAATGTGGGAGCCCCCTAGTGACGGGGAGGAATTGGACACGACTAAATTAGGGAGAAAATCGGGAAAAAAAAAAAAAAAAAGTCCCTGTTTGACTTGAACGCCCATCATGAATCGATTCACTCCTCACTTGTTAATTCTGTATGAACTCCACTTGAGATCTGGTGGGAGGTTTAAACCTCAAGGCCATGATCTACCTTTAAAGTTGAATTGAAGTTCAAGTTTGAATTCTCTGTGGATTTTAATGCAATTACGAGTGTTATGGAAGAGGAACACGTCGCCTCGGATCAACAATTCCCTAATATAATGAAATATAATATCTCGGAGGAATTGAGCACATGCCACATACCATATATAAATAAGCACTCAAAATAACGGTGAATTCCCCTACTCCCAGAACTGCCCTGAAATGTGACAGATGTGAAAGATGCTAAGAGAAGAAGACTGGGTCCTCTGCCAGCAAGGGCATGGCTAAAGTTTCCCATGTGCAACATTTCAGGAAGAAACACACAAACATACACACGTTCCACACAAACACACACACACACACACACACACACACACACACATACTTAAACACGCACACGTTCAGGTCAAGCAGTTTAAGGATGCCTCTGGCAGCAGGTACACCGCTGTCCTTGCGCATTTGCCGGACCTTGAATCGAGATCCTCATAAATCAGCGCTGAGGCGAGCGAGAGATGGAGACGGAGAGATTTTAATGGGATGTCGACGAAAAGTCTGCAAGTAAACGAGCGCGCCCATCGTTTCCTCGACGTCCTGCAGGCACGCCGCGAAGGAGTGCAGCAGGCAACTGCATTTTAAAGGCTAATGAAGTTACTGAGGGAGAACTGAGCGCAATGTGTGTGATACACATTCAGCAGGAGCTGAGATAACCTTGCACACGCAGGCTCAGTCGCTTTTATTAACTCTCCGTTTTCATTTCCATTTTCATTTTCATTTCCCAATTCGCCATGTGTACCAATAATGGTGTTAATTAACCTGTGGGTTTGAGTCCACCAACATTTCATACAAACTAATACAAGTCCTATCAGATTATATTTCTCTGATGTGATTGCACAGTTCTGTGGCTTTGTTTCAGTTTTATTCAGCGAAAAAATGAATCCGTTTCAGTAATATGCTGGTGAATAATAAAGATCGAGTCAGGAAACGTGCGAATTGGAATTTGATAGCCAAAGATTTATATATATATATATATATATATTTTTTTTTTTAAGTGCATGCAGACATTCAGTGCTCAGGAACTGGTGTGTAAATGGTTGATTATTCACTGTGTGCTAAGGTACACTTCTTGACTTCACACTCAACAGATTAGCATCTCACCTTCAAACAGCCCCCTGCCCTCGTCACCATAGTTACTTCAGACGAAATTGAAGAAAAACACAGTCTTTTAGAAAAAGACTTGCAAAAAAGTGGAAAGAAAAGAGGCTTGCTTTGAACCGAGGCACATGGGGACCCGTGTGTGTGTGTGTGTGTGTGTTTGTGTGTGAAGGAGGTTTTAAAGCAGTGGCCATACAGCGCTCAGCCGGCTCTGAACCACTGGAGCGGCCAATTTCAGACGTCTGTATTTTATTCTCAACCTCGGGGGTTGGGTGAGAAATGTCTCTGTAGCTATAGCATGGCTAGGTATTTCATCTCAGATCCCCTCGCAGATAAATACTGTAATTCGGCTGTCTGTTTACAGGCGATTTGGAAAGAAAATGGCACTTCAGCCCGAGAGGATCGCAGCGTGTCCGGATCACCAGTAAACAGCATGCAAATCGCAATACAGTACGCAGTTTTCGGCGCGGAAAAACAGAATCAAAAGGGCTTTACAGTACTCTGTCTTTTATCGTGCATTGACGTTGTAAATGAATTCTGCAGCATCCTCTCCTTTATTCTTTTCCTTTCATCTTTTTCTACATCCAATTTAGCTTTAATTATTTTGACCTACACAAGGTGCTCGATTCATTAATTCTTTTAATCTTGTGTAATTTCGCTTATATTTCATTACTTTATATTTATATTTCCTATCATGCTTCTGTGCTTTTTTATAATATCCTGTTTTTACACTATGTCATGACTTGTACTATTTTTTATATGAATAGCTCGAGTTAATTTAATCTTATAAATGAATAATAAAAAAATAAATAAATAAAAAACGACTACAACATCTGTTGTGCTGTGTATAAACCTGCAAATGCTGGAAATGTAGCGTTTTCTCTTTTCTCTCTCTCTTTTTGCTCAGGTTTATTGCTATATCAGACATCCTAGTTGTGCTATCATTTAGCTGTTTCGAATTCAATCGGAACAGTTTCACTACGAGGGCGAAGTGAAATGGAGCTACTTTTACCACCATGAATTTAATCAGCTGGTCATGTTAATGAGAAACTGCACAGAACCTCTCAGCACTGATACTGGAGACTCCTTCCATGAATGTAAAAGAACCATCTCCTCACAGAAATCCTCTTTATTGTATATCCATAATTAGACAGACTTTTAACAGTTTCTTATGAGGATTATATTATGTGAGACGTCACATCGTGTTTGTTCACAGTTACATGTAATTAACTAATCTAACAGGCCCCCGAGTGGGCATCCCATCATCTGGAGAACGTGGGCTCAAATCCCGGGTGAGGCTGTGCTGTAGCGTTCACAGGTGGGGGCCTGGAGAAAGCTGATAGACCGAGATCAAGAAGAGGGATGGAATGGGTGTGCATGCTCTCACATCAATCCCCTGAGTATATTATGCCACTCCTAAGTGACCTACAACTAAATTAGGGAGAAAATCAGGAACTAACTGATCCAACACAACCTGATTTGAACTCACTAACTACTGAGAGGAGAAGCATTCCGGTCAAACTGGGACTTCTCTATATAATCGCCTGCTACACTAATGCACTTATCCCAATGTTTTACTAGTGTTTGGATACCATCATGGTAGATATTTGCCTGCTTCTTGTCTGAAACGCTGACCTCCCAGGAACTCCTTTAATGCCCCAAGCTAAGAGTCTCTTCACCGCACTGTACTTGTTTTTCAGCATACATCATGAAAAATTTCATCACAAGACTCAGTTTGACTTGAACACCCCTCATATATGGAGACGCTCTAATGGTAGGATGTAGCCATTGAAACTTTTTCATTATAAACAAATGCATCAAGTGCTGAAACTCTATTTTCTATTTATTTATTTATCTTCAAAATAATGGTCCTAGAGACACTATAAAGATTGGAACATCCATTGGGACTTTAAAAAGGATGAAATGCTAAATATGCTAAATTATTTATGTTTGAAAATACTTACCTATAGGTTCAGTGGGAGAAAAAAAAAAAAAAAAAAGAAGAAGAAAATTGTCTTTTTTCAGGGACTGTGATTGCTTTGTAGCATATTGCGGCCATTTTAGCCCAAACTGAGGTTTTAGGCTTTTACCACAATTTGGAAATTGAGTGTCGGCACACGCCTGCTGAGGTATTCAGGGCCAAAATGAAAGGCTTTGATAATTCTGGGAGCTGCACTCTGCTTTAAAATGCACATGGAAACATCGGTGTATGAGTTATGACTGAACGTCTGCTTCTGAAAAGCTGGTTCCGGTGACATGTCAGGTTTTAAATCATTTCTACCGCAAAGGAATAGAAAAGGAAACACACACATACACATGCATGCATATATATATACAGTATATACGTTCACACACACAAATGAAAAATATGGAGTGCATGAAAAGCCGCAAAGGACATAATGTAAGACGAGAGACGCTGTGATGTGTCATTCGCACGCTGTCCGGTCCGAAGCGACTAATGCACAATGTCACGTCCCTGCATAGCCTCCCCATAAAAATCAGCCTAATTCAATTTCCAGGTCATAAAAGAGAGCGACTTGTGCACATGCGGCCCTTTTAGGACAAGGCCATGAATGGGGAGAGACAGAAAGTCAGAGAGAGAGAGAGAGAGAGAGAGAGAAAGAGCCTCTCCTATTCTCTAAATGAGATCCACAGCCATACTGCTCACATAATGGTGAATTTTGTTATTTTATTATTAGATGAGTTGATTGAAGATAACCTTGTTAAAGCTGAGAGTCGCATCTTACAAATTCCATCATTGAGAAGAATTAATGGAGAAAGCTCATGTGTGTTCATGTGTGTGTGTGTGTGTGTGTGTGTGTGTGCTGGGCGGTGTGTGCTTGGGTGGGGGGTATGAGGCACCGTATAGGGCTTAAATCAAACTTCACTCATGCACACACATATGAAACACTTGCATACACATATATGAAACAGTCACACATCTATA
Source organism: Clarias fuscus (assembly GCA_030347435.1). Taxonomy (NCBI): domain Eukaryota; kingdom Metazoa; phylum Chordata; class Actinopteri; order Siluriformes; family Clariidae; genus Clarias; species Clarias fuscus. Next base: position 5,940,482 of record CM059206.1, on the reverse strand, counting down.
TATACTACTAACTGCTCACACAACTACATATGAAATGCGTGCACACACACCTATGAGATGCGCGCACATACACACAAACTCTCCGCGCACACACACACACATACAAACTCTCCGCACACACACACACACACATACAAACTCTCCGCGCACACACACCTATGAGACACACACACACACACACACACACACATACAAACTCTCCGCGCACACACACCTATGACACACACATACAAACTCTCCGCGCACACACACCTATGACACACACACACACACACACACATACAAACTCTCCGCGCACACACACCTATGACACACACACACACACACATACAAACTCTCCGCGCGCACACACACATACAAACTCTACAGTTAGCCCTGTAGCGTAGATGGTAAACCCAAACGCGGAAGTAGCGCGAGTAGGCAGGATAACCACGCTGTTTATTTTTAGAACTCTTTCGGAACGAGAGCAAGAGCTTACACAAATAAACCCGCGTTCTAATAACACACACTCAATCGAAAGCGAAACCCAAGAAAGTGAGTACTCACGATAGGGGCAGCGGTGAAGGGTTTGAGTTGGGATATATGGAATACCGGGTGGATCCGGAGCGCCGCAGGCAGCTGGAGCCGGTAGGTGACAGGGTTAATCCGGAGGGTGATGCGGTGCCTTCCGGGGTGACCTGAGAGGAGAGAGGAGTGCCCCCATTGAAGCACCTCTGGCTTGACGGTGTTGGGCACATAGAGTCGTCCAGGCGGCACGCCTGCCGGTTCGGTCTCCGCAGCCTGTGCCTGGCGAACACTTGTCTCTATGTCCCAACGGAGTGGTGCGATGATCTTGGTAGGTGGTAGGACAGGCGCGGGGTCCGCCCAGGGGATGTCTTCCTCGTACTGTCGTGAGAGGGCGTCAGCTTTGATGTTCTTGGACCCCGGGCGATATGACAGGTGGAAATTGTAGTCCTCAAAAAACAGAGCCCATCGCGCCTGTCTGGGGTTCAACTGTTTCAGTGACCGGATGGTGATGAGGTTCTGGTGGCCCACTTTATGGCCAGCAGCTCGCGGTCCCCTACTCCGTATCGCTGCTGAGTGGGGTCAAATTTTTGGGAGAAGAAGCTGTTGGGAGAGAATCGCCCCGGCGCCCACGTACGACGCGTCCACCTCCACAACGAATGGTTTGTTGGCATCTGGATGAAAGAGGATGGGAGCCGTAGTGAAGCGGCGGCAAAGTTTACGGAAGGCGGTAATGGCAGTAGAGGTGAGGTGAAAGGGGTGAGATGATGGACGTGTCAGAGCAGTTAGTGGAGCTGGAACCGTACTGTAGTCCCGGATAAAGCGACGTTAGAAGTTCGCAAACCCGAGGAAACGTTGGAGTTGTTTAAGAGTCCTGGGTAGGGGCCAGTGACTCACAACCTCCAGCTTCTGCGGGTCCATGGCCACACCCTGGGGCGAGATGACAAAACCCAGGAACATGGTGGAGCGCTCGTGAAAAGCACACTTCTCCAACTTACAGTACAGCTGGTGGGCGAGCAATCTCTTCAGAACCGCTCTGACGTGTTGTACATGTTCACTGAAAGTCCGGGAGTATATGAGGATGTCGTCTAGGTAGACGAACACCCATCGACCTAACATGTCTCTTAGAACGTCATTGATGAATTGTTGGAAAACCGCTGGAGCGTTGCAGAGTCCAAATGGTATTACCAGACTTTCTTAATGACCGGTGGGAGTGATGAAAGCCGTCTTCCACTCATCGCCCTCTATGATGCGCACCAAGTTGTGGGCACTCCGGAGGTCCAACTTAGTAAAAATGGTGGCACCAGAGAGGGTGTCCAGGGCAGAGTTGGTAAGAGGCAATGGATGTCGGTTCTTGATGGTGATGTTGTTGAGCCCCCGATAATCGACACATGGGCGTAAGTTGCCGTCACGTTTCTTCACAAAGAAGAACCCCGCGGCAGCAGGCGAGGAAGAAGGCCGGATGGTACCTTGGCGCAGTCCGCTGGAAACATATTCCTCCATCGCCTGCATCTCGGTGGCAGATAAAGAGTAGAGGTGGCCGCAGGGTGGCATGGAGCCTGGCTGAAGGTCATGGCAAGGTCGTAGGGGCGATGAGGAGGTAGGTGGGTTGCCCGTCTTTTACAAAACACCTCAGCCAGGTATCGGTAGGCACTCGGGGTGGCGTCGGTGTCGACCTCGGGGGCCTCGGCCTCCCTAGAACACGTCCCAGCCCGGGCCCGTAAGCAGAGTTCAGAGCAAGTCGGCCCCCATTGTAGGATCCGACTTTGTGTCCAGGATATGAGCGGGTCGTGATGAAGTAACCAGGGATGTCATCACCAGGGGAGGTGATGAGATGGGGGTGAGGTAGAAGTGAATCTGTTCCTGGTGTTGGCCGATGTTCATGGTGATGAGTTGAGTTTGGAAGGTGATGGGGCTGGAGGAGAGGGGCCGACCGTCGACAGATGTAATATTTACGGGCTGGGATAACGCCTCGATCTTTACCCCCAGTTTCTTGGCATAAGAAGAGTCAATGAAGTTACCAGCAGCACCGGAGTTGACGAAGGCGGTACTTCCGACTCGTTTGTGGCCAAACTGGAGGTGTACTCTTACCGTGAGACGGGAATCATTGGTCAGGGTGGTGGAGAGGGAGATGGAACCCGGTGAGTCACTCTCACTTCTCACCGGGTCTGCGCGTTTCCTGGGCGTAGAGGACAGATGGCCCGGTGATGCGCTGCTGACCTGCAATACGCGCAGAGACCCTCTCTATATCATCGTTCCCGTTCTGCAGCGGTTAAGGAGGCGCGCCCTAATTGCATGGGTTCCCCGGCTCCGGTGTCAACCACGGCGGGAGGTGGAGAACCGACGGATACAGTAGGTGCTGTGGAGAGTGAGGAACGAGCTTCCGGAACAGGCGTGCGAGAGAAGAAGGAGGAGCTTCGGGGAGTGAAATGAGGCAGTGGTGGCATGATGGACGGCAGGGTGCGAGGAGCTGGCTTAGGGCGGGCGAGCAGACGCTGGTCGATCCGGAGGGCGAGTTGGATTAGGCCCTCCAAGGTTCACGACCGGCGAGCTTGTCCTTAATGCGTGCAGCCAGTCCCTCGTAGTAGGCCGTCCGGAGGGCGGAGTCTCCCCAGTCGGTTTGAACGGCGAGTGTTCGGAAATCCGCCGTGTAGCGGCTCACGGACGAGCCCCCCTGCCGCAGATGATATAATTTTGAGTCGGTCTCCACCTCAGCAGCAGGATGTTCAAAGGTGAGTTTTAGCTGGCGGGTGAACTCTGTATAAGAGTAGGCTACATCTGAATCAGATCGCAGGACCGCCGTGGCCCACTCAGCTGCCGGTCTGTGGAGTATTTGGTGGAATTAAACTAAAAAAACACTGCACTTCCCATCTGTGCCATCCCATTTGTCCGGTAAAGCAATGAATACATCAGAAGAAGGGGGGGGGGGGGGGGGGGGGTGGCGGAGCAGCAGCCGCTGCGATGGGCGTGGCAGTAGCCGTCTGAGCGACCGCCCCACGGAGCGTCGCGTTCTCCTGCCGTAGCTCCGCGCCTTCACTACTGAGCTGATCGATCAACTTAGCGTGCTGGTCAACCACATCGCAGAGGTGAGCATAATCTGCTGGGTTTACTGCTGTTGGCTCAGTCATTCTGTCACAAACAAACGGAGACGGACCAGAAGACTAGCAGTTAGCCCTGTAGCGTAGATGGTAAACCCAAACGCGGAAGTAGCGCGAGTAGGCAGGATAACCACGCTGTTTATTTTTAGAACTCTCTCGGAACGAGAGCAAGAACTTACACAAATAAACCCGCGTTCTAATAACACACACTCAATCGAAAGCGAAACCCAAGAAAGTGAGTACTCACGATTAGACGGACAGAGCGTCGGCGATAGCATGGGCAAATTCAATGACTGAGCAAAGTGTGGAGCCATCTTGTCTCCTTTTATGCTTCCTGAATAACGACCTTACTTCTTCCAGGTCCTAGTGCCGGTCGTGTTAGGAATGCGCATGACAATCCCAGTGATGCCCTTTATAGGGATTTAGACGACCACGCCAGAACAGTGAACAGACTTTTGTCAGTGGTTCGCTTGGGGCAAGATCCCGAGTCTAGGGAATGCATCATTGTTCTCGAGACATTATACAGTTGTCTGCGTCGAATAGTTCAACAGAGTGGTAGGAGTCCAACAGGGCCATATCCACCAGTCCCACCGACATTTCAGACTGGCCTCAGGGGTCGCCCACGCTACGACATCTCATATGAACAGATTTGCCACTGTTTACATCTTGGGTTTAATTGGCAAGGAATTGCATCTTTATTCAGAATGGACCGCCGCACAGACAACGTCTTGGAATAGGATCTTTGGAATATACACCATTGCCCAACTCTGATCTTAACACACACGTAAGACAGATTTTGCAACGAACACCAAATGCTGGTGAGACATATATCCTCGTAAGTATCCGCTCTCGTGGCATCCGCATCCAGGGTTGGAGGGTGCGACAATGTCTGCAAGACATAGATCCAATCGGCAGATCATTCAGACGGACACGTGCTATTCGGAGAAGAATTTATTCTGTACAAACCCCCAACCAACTATGGTAAGTATAGCTGTTAATCAATACTTTGCTTTGAATTAGTATTATAAAAATGAAATGTGCATAAATTTAAGTCCACATACTCATACTATCCAAATTCATATAATATTAGTTTAAAAATTGTAAACAATCTACTCACAGATCCTCTTCTTTACAGGCATATAGATGGAAACCATAAGCTGGTAAGGTGGAGACTGGTTCTCCATGGCTATTATTTATCTGGAATGTTTAGATAATAACAGAGCATTAAGTGTTCTATCTTTGTTCCGAGAAGGGGTGCAAAACTTTGGATTACCATCAAGGGTCCGGTGTGACCATGGTTTGGAAAATGTTGCAGTCGCACATTACATGTTAAATAGAAGGGGCCTTAATAGAAGAAGTATTATCGCTGGGTGCAGTGTCCATAACCAACGAATAGAAAGATTATGGGCGAAGTTGAATAGAGTAGTGTCATACTATTATTCTGACTTGTTTTCTTTCATGGAGGATCAAGGCATACTTGATTCTCTTTGCGAGGTCCATTTATTCTGTCTCCATTACATTTACTTACCCCGGATCCAGTGGGCAGTTAGAGAGTTCAGGAACATGTGGAACAACCATAGATTATCAACTGAAGGAGGACAAACCCCTCTGCAGTTATGGCACAGAGGTATTGTTAGTCATATTGGACAGGACATCATAGCTGTATCCAGCATGTTCGAAAGTGAGGACCATATTGACAATGATGAAAATGAACCTGAGCTAGTACCAGAACTAGAGACCAGAAACAATGTTGTAGTTCCTGGCAACAGTTACCAACCTAATGAAACCACCCTGTTAACCATTCAGCAAACATTCAACCCATTACACGAGGATGAAAATCATGGTATTGACCTGTTTTTAGCACTTTTACAATTTCTCGAAAGACAAGTCACAAGATCTTAGTTTAAATATTTTAATTTATGGAACTGTCAGTTACAATTACAATTTGTAATTTAAGGCAGTTTGCTACATTTTCCATGTTTAAAACATTGCTCAGTGTTTGATGTTTAAAATTGTCTCATTAGTTATGACAGTGTTATTAATCTGCTGACTGTATAAACTTCTGCTCATTGTATATCGTTCTGAACTGCTTTTTGTCAGCTAATAGCAAAACAAATATGCTAAAATAAAATAAAGTAAAACATTTGTAAAGTCACTGAACCATTATTAAAAGGGATTGTTTAACCCAAAAAGAAAACCGTCGATCACTTTCTTGTCACACCAAACCCACAAGACTTTAGATTTTTAATGAATCCTGAAAGGATTCTGTTCCTCCTTTGAATGGCCAGATAACCAAAACCTTATAAAGTAATTGTAAAATTAATCCTTTGATTGATACATGACAAGCAAACTTCACTGATTCTCACAGATCACACATGCACATTTGACCTTGAGCTGCTTGCACTGGGTGAAACTCATGGAGTCATTTACATTCATCTTATACCTGTACGACTTTCTTGGATTTTGGAGTTTTGGACTTTCAAATGGAGGAACAAAAATCTCTCAGTTTTTATTAAAACTATCTTTACTGATTGTTAAAAACTTTACTGTTCTTAACAATCAGTAAAAAAATTCACTGCAACAGCAATACCTCCAATCAGGTAACATTAATTCACGAGTCTTATTCTCTTCCAAATCCTTGTGTGTTCTCAATGGCAAAGTCCATGTTACTTTTGAATGCACCATATGTGCTGTATATTGGCAAGCGAAGACAGTTAATGCAGGTATTTGCAACTGGAAACCTTTGTGGACTATCAATTGGATGAAGAAATTCAACAGATGGTCGAGGATGAAATCCAATAGGAGGAACTTGATTGGACCCTGTAGCAAATGCTAGAATTGCTCCAAGCTTCTGTGAACCCTCATCCTCTGAAGAAATTGAAAAAAAAAAAAAAAAAAAAGTATTATGCAGTGTAAATGGATTATTTGACTTTGTTTACATCTTCTACAGTAATTAAATATATTGTAATTGGTAGGTGTGTGCAGTAGTGATAATATCTATCTTTTTCTGCAAAATTATTCATATCCGTTTTTAAATAAAATACAGAGGAGTGGGGCTTTAAACAAAACTCTATCAAATTACATAGGTCTGTCTAAAATACAATTCTGTTCCGTTTTTTTTTTTCTTCTTCCGATTTTCTCAAATAATTTAGTCGTATCAAATTCCCACCCATCACCAGGGGGCTCCTGCACCATTGCCACTGCCACCACCAGTCAGGGAGGGCCCACGTGACGCCAGCCGACCGAATATTTGGGTCACGCCAGCCACCCATGATTGATGTGAGAGTGCCAAGTGCCTCCCATCCCACCCCACTGTGATGGTTCGGCCAATCAGCTCTCTCTAGGCCCTCGGCTGCGAGGGGCTACAGAATTACCTAGGAATAGAACTAGTGATTTCAGGATGATAGGGCAAGCACCAAGCACTACGCCACAAATTCTGTTCCCTTGATAATAAGTAAAACAAAACACTGTTCACAAATTATTTGTTTGATGAAGAAGAATGTCGGACGATTTCGATATAAGCCAGCCATATTTGTTTGAACCAGAGTATACTGACCATCATTTTTCCTATGCTGTTACCATAACATTGCTCTCGTGAGACTAGCATATTCTCACTGGAGCCTACATTACATCTACGTGGAATGCCACTCTCTCGTGAACTCATGTTCATGAACTAGCGAGTAAGCTAGAGAGTAAGGTTTATAAAGTTTTAAACATGGATGTACTGTATTTAACCCCAAGGAGCAGTGTTATGTACCTGGTAGGCTTAAAAGAATATTTGATAAAAACCTCAAAAGTCAGAAACATAAACAATAGAAACATTCAAAAATTAATAAATAAAGATCCAATAATAGGATTTTTTTTCACCCTGGTGTGAAGTTTTCTCACTGAAATCCCTATTAAACAGAATATTGACTGGCCTAATAATAATGCAAGCACTTTATAAGAATTGCTAATTAAACTGTTACCTTCAACTTCATCTTGCAAGTAGTCCCTCCAGAAAGCAACTGCTCTGTTTTCATCAGCCCTTTCGTTGCTCCCACTCTCTGACCACTGAATATCAAACAGGTTATCCATTAATTCAGCCGTGAGTGAATTCATCTGGTGACAAAATAAAGGTCTGAAAGATTCTGGATGTTCCTGGATCTTAGCAAAGATCCCCAGGGTCTTCAGTTCTTCACAAAACCTTAATAAAGAATTATTAATAAATCACAATTGTATAACTTTATACAACATATTTTATGTTTAATGTATTAAAGACGATTGTTTATGACATATTTGTGAAGTCACAAAAAAAAAAAAAAAAAAAAAAAAAAAAAACCACCCATATTGCTGAAATTAGAGCAAACCTTTCAAATGGTCCACGAACACGATTGATGACCTGAAACATAAGAACATCTTCTATCAGCCTCTCCTTCTCCTCAATACTTTTTAAAGGCCTCAGACAGTCTGCATTGGCTAGTGTTGAAGCTCTTCTAGAGTTTTGGACTCTGAAACCTGTACATATACAAAATAAAAGAACATGTGGAATAGGTATTTAAATTAAGAACAATATCAAGCCATTTTTCCATTTCAAGGAACACCATAATATCAAATCAAATACTACAATATATACATCCTTAAGAAAAGCAAACCTAAATTAGGGCTGGGTATTGATACAGATTTCAGAATTCAGTTAGATTTCCATTCACAATTCACATTCATAATTAAATTAGATTCATCTTCAATATTTTAAGCACATATCTATAAAGCAAACAAATTACCAAGCTAATGTTGTAAACTATGCAGGAAACCTGGCTGCATGAAAAAAAAAAAAAAAAAATTAAAATAAAGAATAGTCTTCCTGTTTAGATCGAGCACTCGAACACTCTTGTAGTCAAAAGAAAAAAGGCCTGAAAATCATTGCTGAAGTTGCTGCATGATTTGATGTTGAAAATGGTTCGCTTGTGTTGCATAGCGTTCATGGATTTGGACGATGGCCAGAACAATGAAGGCAGGGATGCATTTATTTTGCTTGTTTTAGTGCTTGTTAGAAATCACTTACTGCACCTTGAACCTAAAGCAGCTTAGAGGTTAAAATAAAGATGGGAATGGGATTTAAAATGCATATTAAGATAGGCCACAGGCTCGATTCCCGTCTCTGTGTGCATGGAGTTTGCATGTTCTCTCCCCGTGCTTGGTGGGTTTCCTCCGGGTACTCCGGTTTCCTCCCACAGTCCAAAGACATGTAGGTTAGGCTAATTGGCGTTCCCAAATTGCCCCCCCCCCCCAGGCCCCCCGTGACCCTGAATACAGGATTAAGCGGTAATGATGATGAGTGAGTGAGTGAGATAGGCCAAATAAAGATTGGGATGCATCGAAAAATCTGTATTTTTACCCACCCACATTATATACCTTTTTGATCTTAGTATATAGCTCACAGTCAGCTACATCCTCCAGAATCGGTCTGCACATGTCTGGGCCCTGAGCTATGCAGTCAAAAAGGGTCTTTGAAAAGCAACTTGGCGCTGGTCCTCCATGTACAAGACTGACTGCCACTGCCCTGCCTGCTATAAAATATTTGTCCTCTCGAATGGCTGATATGAAAACAAAACAAATATTAACACAATACCTTTTTCAGAACATTTAAACTTTAAACATACTTCTAGGGCTGGGTGATAAAATAAAAACAATAATTATTGTGATATAATTTTCCACTATAAAATGCTTATGCACTATGCAAACAACATTAATAAGCAAATGTGCCAAAAGCAAGATAAAATAGCACTACTTGTTTGAACCCCGTGCCAAACAGACCAATGCCAAATGCGAAATTCTCAAATAAAAAACCTCAAATGTCATTTAAACTGCCTTAAAGCCTAATGGAACAGCACTGACATTCTCAACAACACAAGAAACATTGTGTTACACAACAATCCAGTTAGAAGCCTTTTCAGTCCACAAAACACCAAACATTAATGAGAACCATGGAACTGTGGCAGAAACATTGGATATTCGCATAGCATTTTATCATATTAATGTAGATATTACATTTATTAAAGGAATAATTGAATATAATTACAGTATTTTTAAGTTATAGCAGTTTTAGTGCATTTGTATAATGCCATATACTTTAGGCAACTGTTTTTTACCAGTACCATAGAAACAACACGTACTTTTTACCATGGTAATGACAATACATGGTTTTACCTGGGGTTAACATGATTCAAATACTATGGGAGGTCAATGGTTAATTTTAATTCTAACTCAGTCAGAATATTTTAAATTCACCCTAATAAATTAATGCTGTTACAATTTTTACAGATGTCACCATTTTCTTTTATGAACATGAATTTACATCTGCATGCCGATTCAAGCTACAGTCAAATGTGCGTCTTTAAGAGACAAAGCATGTACTATTCATTTGTGAAATGTTCACATGTTTGACAAATGTTTGTCACATTTTTATGATAAGGAGTAGTCTGATGATGAAACCAAAATTAACAGTCTGGTTTATGCAACTTTCACCCAGCAACAATCTGCCTTTAAACTTAAAGATTTGACATCTGTGATGATAATGATATCATATCACCCTGCCCTACATACTTCATTCACTAAATGTATGACACACATACAACAACTTTGATACCTTGTGAATCTAGTGCCAAGTTGAGGCTCCCCTCTTTCCCTTCAAACAGTGAAGAACGCAGCAGTGCTTCCAGGAGAAGGCGTAAAAATTCCCTCCTAGGACCTCCCAGATCAATGGCTTCTTCATACCTGCCTTTGTCATCAGAAAACCTAATGACCATCCTGTTATTAGGGTTGTATGAGACTCTTGTAAAGCCACGTATTGCACCATCCAATACAGGTGCACGGTTTACAATACAGGTGTAGGCCTCCGAGTGGCGCGGTGGTTAAAGCGCTCGCCCTATCTTCCGGAGATCGCTAGCTCGAATCCCGGGTGGTGCTGTAACCTCTCGCAGCCGGAGGTCTAGAGAGAGCTGATTGGCCGAGCTCTCTCAGAGGGGAGGGATGAGGGGTACATACATAGTTATAGGGCAGTGGTGGCTCAGTGGGCTAAGGCACAGAGTTACTGATCGGAAGATCAGCGGTTCGATTCCCAGCTCAGCCAGGTTGCCATTGTTGGGCCCTTGAGCAAGGCCCTTAACCCTAATCTGCTAAAGCGCTCTGACCCCAGTTACGCTGGGATATACGAAGAAGGAATTTCACTGTGCTGTAATGTATATGTGACAAAATAAAAGGCTTTACTTTTTACTTTACTTTGATGTTTGGTTGCAACAGATTTTTCCCGAAAGTTCTTTCAAGATTTGTTTGACTGGAATGTCCTCTGTTAAGGAAATGCTATGAACGATCACAACATATTTTGCTCTGTTTAATGTTTGATCCACTACTATAAGAATTATTTCTAAGAATTATAGATGCAATTGCAACTGCAAACTCACGTCTGGTCCTCAATGCTTGCCATTATAGCATTGCAAAGATCCTCATTCTCATCCTCATCCTCTGAAATTCCCTGAATAATAGTAAGGTAAGTATTGTAATCACTTTCCCAGGAAGTGTTGCTAGTTGTGATTAACTGGGCAGAACTGGAGGACTGGCCAGCAGATGAGGATGGTGCAACTGAAGAGAACTGGTCTCTGGTGGAGCACTGGGCACTGGTGGAAGACTCGCCATTTGAACTGTCAGATGACTTGTCAACCTCAAAGAAGCTTTCATCCAAATCTATTTCAGCCTATAACAAAGAGGACATACCTTCAATTTCTTTCCAACAAATATGAATTTTTCATGCACTAAAGTCTTGTTTTATTTGCAACACATATTATTCTTACCTGGTGAAGTGGTCTTGATGGTCTTACGTATAAGGTCTTTAACTTGAAAACTTTCTGAATCAAGCTACCATTAAGTTATTGACCATCACTCAACTTTGGTTTAATCAGCCTGTTTCCACACCCCATCAATATTTCCAAGCTGTGTACAATTAAAAAAATGTTAAAAAAAAAAAAAAAAGTTTTTATTATTTTAAAGGATATTTCACCCGAAAATGAAAATTCTGTCAATTTTCAGCCTTGTGTTGCTTCAAACAGAGAAATTAGATTCTTTCTTGTTTTAAACTTGACAACGAACGTCTCCAATGACTTCCACAATACAATGGAAGTTAATAGGGACTCATCAACTGTTTGATTACACATTTTCATTAAAACAACTTTTTGTGTTCAGCGAAAGACATGTTTTTCACACATTTGAAGGAACTCAAGGTTGAGTAAATGATGACAATTTTCATTTTTGGATGAACTATCACTTTAATCTCATGATCCATAATACTATGACAGGAATGGTGGTTTCATGCCAGAAGTACGATTATTTTGAGATGATAATTTGACATTGTACTTTAATTAATTGTGCATTTCTATGGCAACACTATCAATGCCTAAACATATTTGTAGTGGTCAATCGGTCACATGGCAGAAGCAGAATCCCAGTTGAGGAGTTGTAATTAAGAGTTCTATGAGGACATTAGGGTTATTGATTCTTATTGATACCCAGGTTAAATTCCAATGCGGTTAAAAAGATGAAGTCAAACACTTTTCTTCTGTGTCTCTTTTTGCAAAACAAAATCAGCAGGCTACATAAAAATTGGACTCATTCATGAGCTGTGTGTGTGCAAAATAAGAGTTGCATTATTCTGAAGAAAAAACATTTCAACAGATAAACAATAGCAAGTAAGATATGAATGAATGATTCAATGAAAGTTAATATTTACAGCATGTTTTTGCAGCGTTGATCATTGTAGCCAATCACAGACATATCTGTTGATTTCATAAACACAATGGCCAATCAAAACTGGTCAAGTTAGGATCCATTCACTGCTCTCTGTTCAATCTAAAAGATGAATTGCGCAGCTCCTTTGACTACTTAAAATTAACTTTGTAAGATTCTGATGAACTAAGATGACTGACGGCTTTCCAGTGGTTATAAGGGGAGAGTTCTTTGTTTGCTTTCTAAGCAATAAATCATAATTTGAAAGTTTAATTATTTATCCAATATTATATCTCCTTTAATACTTCAGTTAACTAAGTGAAGGGGGAGTAGGTATTGGCTTAGCAATATAGGCACATTTGGGTCCAGGCGTCAACATGCGTCCACATGTAGCATTTTCTTCTTTTGAAATGCAGTAAGCTTAAAAAAAACATGGGGGGGAAAAAACCTAAAAATACATTTTAAACTGTAAAAAATTATCAATATGAGAATTCCTATTTGTTACCCAAAAATAGTGACATCTGGTGGAATTTTTTCTTTGAAGGCATCTTTGATTTTTTGTACAAGCGTTATACTGTCTCATGCTTTGTCAAATTCAAACGCACTTAATATATGTCCAATTTCATGCAAGTGTTGTTTGGTCCGCTGTTTCACAACTGTATCATCAGCTGGACTATTCAGTAGTATAACATCCTTGTTGAAGGTTTGATGATATGGAGCCCTTGGTCTGTCAAGAGATGAACAGCTTAACCACAAAGACTACTAATGCAACCAAATCACAATTCAAGGTTAAATCCTTTGCCTATCATTATTGTAGTATAAAACAATAATTACATTTTCAGAACTCATTAGACAAAACGACTTGTTTTCTACTTTCCTAGCTACACAGATACATATCAGCCTACTTTAGCCTACCTCTTGCCTTAGTGAGGTGACAAGGATCATTTGACAGAAAATAATATAAAAAAAAAAAATTTCAAGCACTGATATGTCAAGCTAGTAACTAAATGAGATATGTCTAAGTGCAGAAACGAAGAGACACACAGGACAACAGTTTTAAGCCAGTCTTAGACTGAAAATCTTGTTAAAAGGGCTTAGGACATTTTGGTCTAACTTAAGACATTTTAAAGGTATTAAATGTGGAATGGCAAATTTAGACTTTTCAAGACTCTTAACATCCGAACAGAACGGTTCAGTTTTTACAGGGATTCATTTGCTTATGGTACAAAACCAACAATTCACTGCTTAAAAGAAGAATTGTGGCTTTTCTCCTTACCTTTTTCTGGATCTGGACAGCCATGTGCCATACTGCTGGCGTGTGCGGAACCGTGGTCCTGGAGAGGTAGGTGGTACTGAGGGTCGGAACAATGTCGAGCGGAATCACCAGAATACTCCCAGATCTGCTCCTTTACCTAAGGTTAATCTATTTACAAAAATGCTTGGCTAAATAAATAGGTTTTTAGCCTAGACTTAAACACTGAGACTGTGTCTGAGTCCCGAACATTAATAGGAAGACTATTCCATAACTTTGGGGCTTTGTAAGAAAAAGATCTGCCCCCTGCTGTAGTTTTAATAATACATGGTACTGACAGGCAGCCTGCATTCTTTGATCCAAGTAGGCGTGGCGGATCGTAAGACACTAGAAGTTCACTCAAATACTGTGGCGCGAGACCATTTAGTGCTTTAAGTGTCAAAAGTAGTATCTTAAAATCAATGCGAAATTTCACAGGGAGCCAAGTTTAGATAAGATAGGGTGATGTGCTCGTATCTTCTGGTTCTAGTGAGGACTCTCGCTGCTGCATTCTGTACTAACTGAAGCTTGTTTATACACCTAGTTGAACAACCAGACAGTAAGGCGTTACAATAGTCCAACCTAGAGGTGATAAAGGCATGAACTAGTTTTTCTGCATCATTTAGTGACAATATGTTTCTTATCTTGGCAATATTTCTAAGGTGAAAGAAAGCTATCCTGGTGATATTATCTACATGAGCTTCAAACGAAAGGCTGGAATCTATAATCACACCAAGGTCTTTTACTGTTGCATTTGATGGCAGAAAGGCCATCTAAAGTTACAGTGTGATCAGAAAGCTTACTTCTAGCTACTTGTGGTCCTATGACCAGAACTTCTGTCTTATCAGGATTAAGCAGAAGAAAATTAATTAACATCCAATCTCTTATGTCCTGCACACACTGCTCAATTTTAGCAAACTGGTTTTTCTCATCTGGTTTTGCTGAGACATATAATTGTGTGTCATCAGCATAACAATGAAAACTAATACCATGTTTACGAATTATGTTGCCCAGAGGAAGCATGTAAAGGGAAAAAAGCAGTGGGCCTAAAACTGAACCCTGTGGAACACCAAATTCCACTTGAGAACATGAGGAATGGTCACCATCTAAATCTACAAACTGATAACGATCAGTCAAATAGGATCTGAGCCACAAGAGGGCAGTTCCCTTAATTCCTACTACCTTTTCTAATCTGTGAAGGAGAATACTATCATCAATGGTGTCAAAAGCTGCACTGAGGTCCAGTAACACAAGTATAGTGACGCAACCCTTATCAGAGGTCAATAGGAGGTTGTTTACTACTTTAACAAGTGCTGTCTCTGTGCTGTGATGAGGCCTAAATCCTGACTGATACAGTTCATTTATGCTATTTCTGTGTAGATGTGAACATAGCTGCTGTGATACTACCTTTTCCAGAATCTTGGAGATAAAGGGAAGGTTTGATATCGGCCAGTAATTAGAAAGCTGACTGGGGTTAAGGTCAGGTTTCTTGATTAGCGGTTTAATAACAGCTAATTTAAAGGATTTGGGGACATACCCACTACTGAGTGAACAGTTAATTACTTTCAACAGGGTTCTATTATTGCTGGTACTATCTGTTTGAGAAAATGTGTCGGTACAGGATCTAATATACAGGTTGATGATTTTGAAGAAGAGATGAGTGAAATTAGTTCCCTCGCTTCAAGGGGAGTAAAGTGTTCTAAGTTCTGATGTGATGTGGTTAGTTCATCTGAATTATTTAAATTGTCTGGTTTCAAAGCCTGAATTTTTTTGCCTAATATTTATGATTTTGTTATTGAAAAAGTTCACTACTCACTACTCACTACTGCATGATGTTGTTGTGGAGATTTCTGCAGTGGTCTTGTTTTTAGTTAATTTAGCTACGGTATTAAATAAAAATATCGGGTTGTTTTTGTTATTTTCTATAAGAGTGGAGAGATACGTTGATCTAGCATCACTGAGAGCTTTTTTATAGTTCAAGATGCTCTCCTTCCAAGCTATTTTGAATACTAACAAATTAGTTTGGCGCCATTTTGTTCAAATTTTCGAGCGGTTTGTTTTAAAGCATGTGTGTGGTCATTATGCCAAGGAGCGAGTTTCTTATCTCTAATCATTTTCCTTTTAACTGGAGCTACATTATCTAAGCTATAACGAAGTGCTGACTCTAGATATTCATACGACCTGTTCGAGTTCTGTGAAGTCAGATGGCGATCCAATCAAAGTTGATAATTCTGGAAGATTATTGATAAAGCTCTGTGCGGTATTTGATGTAAATGTACGTTTAAGGTGGAAGCGTGCATACATACATTATTATTATGACACGCTTTAATCGAGACAAGGTAGTGATCTGAGATAACTTCAGACTGTGGAATTGTGGTTATATTTCCTATACTTAATCCGAAGGATAATATTAAATCTAGAGTGTGACCTGCTTTATGAGTGGGTCCTACTACAGACTGATTTACTCCTACTTAGTCCAGTATGGACAAGAATGCTGTTCTCAGAGGGTCTTCTGGATTCTCAAAATGAATATTAAAGTCTCCAGCAATTAACGCTTTGTCTACAGAAACAACAAGGTTTGAGAGGAAATCTGCAAATTCACAGAGAAACTCCGAGTACGGCCCTGGGGGTCTGTAAATGATGATTAGCGGGATCGACTGAGCTGACTTTATGTTACTATAGAGAACTTCAAATGCATTAGATTTAAACTGTGTTTTTGTACGAGAGACAGATTATCGTTATAAATAACTGCGACTCCTCCTCCTCTACCAGTTAGCCGAGGCTGGTGTATGTATCTGTATCCAGGAGGACTAGCTTCATTTAGAGCTACATACTCGTCCTGTTTAATCCAGGTTTCTGTTAAACATAATATATCAAACTCCTGATCTGTGATAATTGCATTAACAATAACTGCTTTAGATGCGAGAGATCTAATATTTAACAGTCCTAGCTTCAGATCAGAGTTGCCGGCTGCGAATTCAGTGTGATCTGAGTTTGTGGTATCTATGTTAATTAAATTACTAAAACAGACTTTCTGAGTCTTTCTAAATTTATGTTTATGTTTAGCTCGGGGAACATACACAGTCTCAATATGATGAACCCTGAGTGACGACTCTCTGCAGCTAGCAGACGGTTGGTTTAGCCTGTCTGTCTGCTCCCTGGCCTGGGCTCTGGATTGTCACCGATTAACTAGGCCTCTTCTGAGACTATGTGCTATACTGCAAGAAATGAGAGCAGCACCTTCCCGAGTGGGATGGACACCGTCCCGCCCTAACAGGCCAGTTTTGCCCTCAAAGGTCTTCCAATTGTCTATGTAGCCCACGTTGTTTTCGGAGCACCACCTGGACATCCAGCGGTTACAGCGGTTAACCTGCTGTAAGCTATCTTACCACGTCTGATTGGGATGGGACCAGAGCAAACTACTTCATCGGACATGGCCTTCGCTATTTTAAACACCTCTGTAAAGTTATGCTTGCTAACCTCTGACTGACGAAGGCGTATATCGTTAGCTCCAGCATGTACCACTATCTTGGAGAACCTATGCTGACCTAGAGCCCTAAGATTACCTGCTATGTCCGGTGCTCTGGCTCCCGGGATACACCTGACCACTGCCGCTGGCGCCCCTAAAGGCCTAGCTAATTTCACATGTCTCAGTATAGAGTCTCCTATAACCAGAGCTCTTTCAGGTTTCTCAGCGGGTGCATCACTGAGGAGAGCGAACCTGTTGCACACGTGAAGCGCAGAAGAGGTGTGCTCCGGTGGGCTAGCCTTAGCGTTAGCTTTGGCTGAACAAGTATGCCGCCGAGTCGTCACCCACTCGCCCCGCTGTGAGGGCTCTATTGCCGGAGTCGGGGGCTGGTTATCTCCGCCTGTGGCACCCAGACTTTCCGCTACGGGAATAACGCTGCTCTCGCGCTCTCTAACCCTCTCTGAAGTCTGGATGCGCTCCTCTAATGCTGATATCTTCTCCGTCAGGATGCTAACTAACACACACCCATCACAAATAAAATGATCACTAATGACGGAGGAAGCGAGCTGAATGGTAGACATATCACAATGGTAGTTGTGATTATTTGCTGATGGATTCGCTTGTTGTTGGTCAGATGATCGCAAAAAAAGCGCAAAAAAAACGGATAAAGTCCAGTAGTGTTAAAGCGTAAAAACTAGTTTGTTATTTAGTAAAAACGGGAAAAATATATAATTATAATAAACTAAACAAAATATAATCTAAAACGCTGTTACAAACAGATGATTACAAACACTGTTTTCTAATGTGTATGTGCGCTCATCTCATAGGTGTGAGTGCGTGCCCGCAGGGCGAGTTTGCAGGTGTGTGCGCGCATTTCATATGTAGTTGTGTGAGCAGTTAGTAGTATATATAGATGTGTGACTGTTTCATATATGTGTATGCAAGTGTTTCATA
The DNA here is from genome assembly GCA_030347435.1 of Clarias fuscus. NCBI lineage: Eukaryota > Metazoa > Chordata > Actinopteri > Siluriformes > Clariidae > Clarias > Clarias fuscus. Next base: position 5,922,409 of record CM059206.1, on the reverse strand, counting down.
TGTGTGTGCATGAGTGAAGTTTGATTTAAGCCCTATACGGCGCCTCATAGGGGGGAGTCTAAGTCCTAGAACAACAACACAAGAGTTAATAACACAAGCTGATGTAATGTCTAAGGGCAAAGCACAGCGAAAATTAAGCAAATGCAGAGAGACAGATGGGGAGACAAACGAAGTTACGATCAAACATGACTCACTCACCGATGTCCTGACAAACTTCTACACAATGGACACAGAGAAACAGAAAGAGACAGAGAGAGACAGAACCCAATAAGCATGTTGGAGCAAATATAATTAGAGTTGATCTCATTGTGACTCGAACAGAAACATGTTTAATTCACAAATTAAACTCCAGGCTCTGTAAGTTTGGGATTGATTTTTTTTTTTCTTTTTTTCTAAATCAGCAGATGGGAAATCTTCCACAATTGTATTTCCATTTTATTTAACAGTTGAACACACACACACACACACACACACACACACACACACACACACACACACACACACACACACCTCATTTACTGAAATACATTACAGGGATCAAAACAAAGGAACCAGAAACAAACTGAAGGAAAATGCAACCTGAAATAATACATTTACAATCAAACCCTCCTACATTCAGGACTGAAAATTAAAATAAAATGCTACAGTATATTCCATTCCATTACATTACAGAGCAAATTCCCAATCCAATCTCATGCAAAATTCATATTAATTCTACAGTGTGTACAGATGCTCAGAGCTAGCTCGTAGGTGTTTGGGATCCTGTGGGGGATCTTAAAATGGGCTCTACCGATATCATTTTATCCAGACAAAAAAAAAAAAAAAATGCAACTTATAATCAGTGCAAATATGAGAAAGTTTCTAGTTTGTTAAAATAAGTCGAGAAGAGCATAAAGCACAAAAAATACAAGGTAGAAAATATTTCACTGCATGCATGTGCATCAGGCTAACATCCCACCATCATATATAACATAAACATAGGTTTACATACATACATACATACATACATATATATACACAGGTGCATCTCTGTAGACTAACATGGCAGCGCATACACATCGCAAGGCTCAGCATAAGGCTCTCCAGATAATTGAATTTCATTTTCTCTGTACATGTACTTTGCACTATGACAGTAAACTTTAATCTAATCATAATCTAATCTAATCTAATCTGTCTGCTGTTGTTGGTCTTTTGGCTGCTCCTGGCAATGGGTTGCCACAGTGAACCATCCAGTCCGTACATACTGTACAAGCTTGTCACAGGTTGTATGGCGGATGCCCTTCCTGATGTAACCCTTTCATTTTATCTGGGCTTGGGACCCGCACTGCATCCAGTGGCTGGGGTTTGGGCACTGACTGGGAATCGAACCCGGGCCTTTCACATGGCAGGCAAATCCATATATAATATAGATGCATTACACATAGACTGATATATTTTAAGTGATTATTTCTTTACATTTTGATTATTATGGCTTATAGCTAATAAAACCCCCAAAATCAGTAAATCAACTGTTCAATGATATTTTAATTTACTATGTGTTCTGACATCTTTCTGTGAGAACCTGCATTAACATTTTCATACATTTTAGATATACAGTAGGAGCTACTCTATTGGTTCAGACTTTACAGGCCAACCTTCATTCCCACGTGCATCAATAAGCTTTGGCCACCCAGGACCCTGTCACCGGTTCACCGGTTTTGGTATGTCCTGACGATTGCAGCACTGGAACATCTCACAAGAGCACCAGTTTTGAAACTGCTCTGACCCAATTGTCGAGCCATCCCAATCTAGCCCTTCTCACAATATCTCATTACAAATGGTGCCTGGAAATGGGTGGGATATATTAGGCAGCAATTAAATTTTCATTTTTTTATTTATATAGCACAATAGTCATTGTCTCAAAGCAGCTTCACAAAATTAAAAGAAGGTTATGAAAATGTGTAGGAGCAAGAAAAAACGAGTATACCTTTGGTTCCTGTGAACCTTTGAAATGTGAACAATTTTTCCTTCAGTTGATGTGAAAAAAAAAAAAAAATGTGTGAGCATAAAATTTTTTATCAACTTTGATAAGCGCCAAGCTAAGGTACAGAAGTAGTGAAAGACAATTGTAAAAACAATTCCCACCATTCATGTTAAATCTTGTTGCTATAAACTATTAGACGATAATAGCAAGTAGCAAGAGTTGTGTTTAATCTACTGTAAAATACTATTTATCAGTAACGGGGTCAGATAGATGTCCAGAAAAATCTGTCTTTGTGCAGTATTGTACTTTTATACTCTAAGTACATTTTATAGCATTTACGTTCTGTAACAAAATAATGCTCATTATTTTTTTTTTTCCGGTTGTGAATAAATAACATCTTGCCTTTGAGAAAATATCCATCTACGAATGGATAATAGTTCTTTTTTTTTTTTTTAGTGGGACAAATAATTAGCTGACAAATCAATTAAAAATGTGTTAGCAAGCTAGCAAATAGCAACAAATCAGAAAATGTAAAGTGGGAAGTGTACAGAAGTATGACGAGCATAAATTCATTTATCTTTACACTGGATGGAAGCCAATATATACTGTATCTCTGCACACATTCACACCTTAGGCCAATTTAGCCTAGCTGCTGGAGGTGGAAGGTGGAAAGAAACTACAAGTACATGGAAACGGGGGGAATTTTATATATAACTCGAGCTCAGGATTGAAATAGAAACAACAATAACACTGCAACATTTTTTAACACTGAACTTTTTTTCTTGTTCCTTGGCAGTAGGTGTTATTTCCCGATTGTTTTCGCGTTAAGTCAATGTAATAGACCATTTTTACTTTTTGATTTTGTGACCTAGGTAATCAACGTTTGACATATACCTATTTTCAAGAACATTCCATGTAGATTCGGTGATAGAAAATGGTCAAGAATGTTGCAGAATTTCTACAACATATCCTGTATAAACCGTCTCACCACTTACCCCTTCAGTGTAGTTCCAGGTGCCTAAATGAACACATACTGTAGACCTATCTGAATGTATCAGAGATGGCATCAAGAAGCTGTAAGCATTCGCCACATACATTCTGCCATCTAAGTATTCAAATCTATTAAGACAAGAACAAAAAATTACCCTTTGCTAAAGTGTTTCAAGCTTATGATATGTATTTTGTCATGCCGGTTCAAGACAAACCCTCGGCACCTCCAGACATACTTCAATTCAATTATATTTTATTTATATCAATTAATCAATTATATTTGTACTGTTTGTTTGTTTGTTTTTTCTCAAAAGATGATCAGGCAACTTATCAGGCAAGAGTAGAAACATTAAAGTAATCGGTAAGTAACAAAAAAAGAGTAGCAGGAAAAAGGTTAAGCAAACAGATAGCAGTAGGGAAGAGGGCTAAATAAAGTGAATGCATTAGTGAAAGAATACACTCTGCCTAAGCGCCAGAGCAGGAAAAAAAAAAATGTGAGCAAAGCATAGGAGAGGAGGATGTAAGAATGCAAAGGTGTTGCAAAGGATGGAGAAGGTCAGAGAGACAGGAAGTGAGAGAGATTACCGAGGGATTTATAAATGAGAAAGAGGATTTGGAGCTGAATATGTACCTTTATAGAGAACCAGGAACGATTTTGGAGTACAGGTGTAATATGGTGTCAGCATCAGATGCTGGTATGAAGCCCGGAGCTTGTACAAGGATGTGGAGCCGACACCTGAAGGAAAATGGAACTGTAATAATCTCAGTGGCTGGAGACAAAGGCGTGGATGAGGGATTTAGCTGAAAGATGTGAGACAAGATCTGAGCGAAGGGAGGAAGCCAGGCCATAGAACTACCCAGAGCATCAAAGCAAGTTGATTGAAAATGAGATACAAAAGAAGGGGAATGTAGGACACATGGAGCAGCAGTGACACAAGATGGTATTAGCACTTTTATATAAGTATTAATGAGTAAGATTCCATTGTTGTAATATTCCAAGTCTTGAACCTGATTAATCAGAGGTGTCTGTGATGGCAACACTGTTGGCTTCAAACACTTTTTCCCTTTTTTTTTTTTCTGTTCTTATAAGATTTCATGTTCATAGTAGCACCTTATTCACAAAACGTATAGCAGAAGGAAATGTATTAATGTACAGTTATATTATGTGCAGCTGTTCAGTATTAATTTACAGTCATGTTCAAAAGCTAGTACCCACTCTTATTCGGTACCCACTATAATATAATGAAAGTAATACTATAAATAACAATGCTCTTTTGTTAATAATTATTTGTTATTATTATTAATTATTATTATTATTATTATTATTATTATTATTTTGTATATTATTAAAACAGAATATAAATCATTTGATCATAATGGGTATTTGTATTAGACAAATACACCCTTAAGTGAACAACAACATTTAACATGTTTCACTATGCAAGTATTTATTTAACACAAAAGAAGCAAAGAAAAAAAAGGAAGGGCGGAGGGGGCGATACATGTGGACAATAATAAGTACCCCTATGAGAGGAACAACTTAATGTAATCATTTCCTCTATAACTTTATCAGTTTCTCATAACATTGCGGAGGACTTTTGATTTATTATTCTGTACAACATTGCTTCAGTTCATCGAGGTTTTGGGGAATTCACACATGAGTATCTCTCTTAAGGTCCCACTACAGGATTTCAGTTGTATTGAGGTCTACAGTAGATTTTGATTAGGCCATTTTATACAGCCATTCTGATGTAGATTTACTGGTGTGATTTGGATGACAAATCTTTAGCTATCAGACAGATGGACTCACATTAGTTTCTAGAATTTTTTGGCATACAGACGACTTCATGGTCTACTCAATGACTACAAGGTGGCCACAAAACAAGCCCAAATCATCAACCCTCCACCCACCGTACTTGACAGTGTGTATGAGGTGTTTCTGCTGAAATGCTTTTAGACATTAAGGCCAAACAACTCCACTTTGACCTCTTCTTTCCATAAAACTTAAAAAAAGGCATTTTAGGTGCCTTGTTTGTTCAGATACAGTTTTGTGAATGTCAGTTGTGCGTTTGTGTTATTTTTAGACAGAAGAGGCTTTCTCCTGGCAATCCTTCCAAACAAACCATTCTTGGAGTCTTCTAATTGTGGTGTCATGGACTTTAACATTTAACATGCTCGGTGAGGCCTTTAGAGTCTGAGATGTAGCTTTTTTTTTCTTCTTTTTTTTTTCTTCTTCTGAGCATTGTATTGTCTGACCTTGCAGTGAATGTGCTGGGATGTCCACTCCTGAGAAGATTGTCTTGAATGCGTTGCACTTGTAAATAATCTTTTGAATTCCAAATTGTTTAGAAATGGTTTTATACTCCTTTCCAGATTGATGTGCAAAAACAAAACTTCTCTAAGACCATTGCTTATGTCCTTCCCTGTTGGCATTGTCTTCACCTACCTGAATGCTTTAGACTAGCAAACTTCCAGAATTTCTGCTTTTGTAGAGGTCTGCACCTCTAACTGCTGATAATCAATTAATCAAGGTTATTGCTGGTGATTAGTAGCAACTTACCCTCTTAAATCCTACAGCAGCAGTAAGTATTTTCTTTTTGGCTTACTTTTTGTTAAATAAATAATGGCATGGCTAAAAAAAAAATATTTTCTTATTTGTCTGAAGTTGTATTTGCCTAATACTGTGACCAGCTATAAACAGCTGATATTAATTATGTTTTTACACCTAAGAAATTAATTAAAACAAATATATATGAGCTGGTAGAAACCTTTGAACATGTAACTCAGTGGGCAGTGAAAATACCCATAATGTTCTTAGTCAATCAGCATGGGTAGTTGTGAGTGAACAACAGAGGTGGAAGTTATATAAAGTAAGTACATTGTTACTGTACTTATGTAGTTTTCCTGCATCTGGAGTTTACTTGATAGTTTTATCAGTGAATACATACAAGTTATATAACTTATAACTCTAGGACATTCTACAGCACAAATCTTTACTTCCTACTTAACTATGTTTTGTCATTGTTTCGCAATGGTATGTAGTATTTGAGTATTTGAAGCAGTAATTCCCACCTTCAGACTTTTATTTGCAATTTTGTGTCCTCCCTCCATGACATGTTCAATGCACATTAATGTAGCAGGTGGTTGACATCAGAAACAGAGATATTTACATATTCATGGAAGAAGTAGATAGAGAGAGAGAAAGAGAGAAAGAGAGAGAGAGAGAGACACCTTGAAGGCTGCAGTGTGATCTAGTGTGTGTGTGTGTGTGTATATATATATATATATATATACCCAAAGCGCTAAGAAATATATGTTAATGCTGATTACACCATTAGCCAAATTAGCTATAAAAGAATTATTCCTACACCACACACATACATACACACACACACACACACACACACACACACACACACACACACACACACACACACACACACTGTTCTCTTGTCTGTCTGTTTTGTAGTTTTTGTTGATCGACTCAGTTTCCCAGAAGGCACCTCAGTTAGGTGATGAGAGAGCTCACCTGAACCGAGGTAGTTCATTAATGATTATATAAATAGCAGTTTGTTCTGGGAAACTGGGTCGAGCATTGTTTGTTTGTATATATGTATGCATATATATAAATATATCATTGTCAGGTGGGCATTCCTTTTTGGTTTTGTTTAAGTTCTTTGAGTTTTATATTTTAGTTATATTGTTTACCGTTTGTTTTCAAGAGGGCTCTATTATTGGTTTTCTTTATGTTCCTTGTGTTGATGGATTCATTGAGCTGTCCTGTTTCGTGTTTAGTTAGGCAGTGTCTCCTCCTGTGTAAGTACTGTTCTGCGTGTCCCTAGTGTCGGTCTTCTTGTTTAGTTCTTTGTTTATAGCTTCCCTTGTCTGTTTAGATGTGTGTAGCCACATGAGTGCTTAGCCGCTAGCAGGGTTAGCCACTAGTAGGTCTTGGCTGCTAGTAGGGTTAGCCCCTAGTAGGCTAGCCTCTAGTGGGATTGACTGCTTGTGGTTTTGGTCGCTAGTAGGTTAGCCACTAGTTTGGAATAGCCTCATGTGTGCCTTGCCTTTTGTGTTCCGGTTCCATAGTAGGTATGTACTAACCCGGTTAGCCACTAACTCCATTACTTACTAACCCGGTTAGGTCAGTATCCAGTATATCAATATTCCGTGTAGCTATTCATCCAACTAACCACTAACGCATGCAGTCTCGTCCGGTCTCTAGCCCTGACTCGTTCAGTCTCTAGGCCTGTCTCGTCTCGTCTCTAGTCTCTGTGTCCCTGGTCCTGTCTCGTCTCTAGTTCCCGTCTCTGTGTCACTGGTCCCGTCTCGTCTCTAGTTCCCATCTCTAGTTCCCGTCTCTAGTTCCTGTTTCTTTAGTTAGTTCCAGCTCCCGGTCTCCCTGTCTCAGATCTTAGCCCATGTCTGCTAATAAGAGCCTGTGTGTAGCCCTGAGCCCTAGTTATAGTTTGAGTTTGTTGTTTTAGTTTCTTTGTTTGTGTCTGTTTCTGAGTTAGTGAATAAAAAGACTATTTCTGTTCATAAACCCCTCTGCCCTATATGCCCACAGAAACAACATCCGCCTGGTCTGCCAGTTTACCACCAGAGATCATGACCAATCCACTCTCCATGCTACCACTACGGTACTAGAACAGCCTAATAGAGATTTAAAGTTAAGTATTTCTGTACTATGACTTGTGGAAATTAAAATAGAGCACTTTTACTACTTTTATTTGGGTAATATTTTACTTAGTGTCTCTACTTTTACTTGCATATAGGATTTGTATACTTTGCCTCATTGTGAAAAAAAAAAAACATGTTGGACTCGACTGTGGATTGTGTTAGATTATCACTTTTTCATCAGAAAGTGTAGAATGAGGTGTAGAAAACCTTGCAGACAGCACACTTGTACAGCACATGTACCAATGATCCCTGCAGTTTAAACACTCAGGACAATGGCAGCCACTGCTATACTGAGAGGCTGCATGCACTGTTATGAAAATAAAAATGTATATCATATCGATGTCACAACCCGCCTAGCCACATCTACACCATAGATGAGCCTGGCTCTTTCCCTTCCATGCTCCAGTCCACGTCTTACCTTTCACCGCCTCAGTCGCCACTCTGAGCACACCTGTTGCCTGTTTGCTCTCATAATTTCTTCTATTTTAGGAACTCGGAAACTTCAGTTCCTCGCCAGATTATTGTGGCATTAATGTAAATATTCCCACGTTTGTTTTGCCATTTCCTTACAGTGTTATCGACCCAGTTTTGTTATCGACCTTGTGTAGATTACTGCCTTTGACTTTCGCATTGTGCACTGACTATGAGACTGTCTAGCGTTTTTTGGAATTATTGCATGTATGGATTACCGGCTTTGACTTCCTCGTTGCACACTGACTATGAGACTGTCTACCGTTTTGGATTTACTGCATGTGTGGATTACCGGCTTGGACTTCCGTGTTGCGCACTGACTATGAGATTGTCTAGTGTTTTGGATATACTGCCTGTGTGGATCTCTTGCACGTTCTGATTCCTGGCTTTCACTTAAAACCATCTAGAGCTTCTCTGCATCTTCACAAAAGCTGTAAGTGCACTTTATCATTCTCTCTGCTCTTGGATCCTCACTTTAACTTTCTGCCGCTATACTCCAGCTCGTGACAGTATAATCTGGCCAATTATGGATCCAGCAGAGCTTGTCTACCTGAGATCTGTATTAGAAAACCTACTTATGATGGTGACCCTAACACCTGCTGCTCCATTTTATCCCAGTGATCTCTCATTCTTGAACTACAAGCCTCATCATTTTGTACTGAACGGTCTAAGGTGGCATACATAATTATCCTCCTTTCTGGAAAGGTGAGTGAATGGGGCACGGCAGTATGGGACACACAAGATGCCTGCTGCACCAAATTCAGGTAATTTCCTAATGAAATGAGGAAGGTCTTTGAATGCTTTTCTACTGGACACCAGGCAGCAGTAGAAATCTCTACTCTCTGCCAAGGATCTCGCTCGGTCTTCAATTATGCCATTGAGTTTCACACCCTGGCGGCCTCATGTGGATGGGATGATCAGGCTTTGTGTGATGCTTTTCTTCATGGGCTTTCAGACACAATAAAGGAGGAGTTATCCAGCCTTCAGGACCTCATTGACCTTGCTGAACGTATCGATGCTCGTAAAAGCCTCCGACAACAGGAGCAAAGTCTGGACACAGGGTCAATTCAGCAACCAACCCCTCCTTGTCCTTCAGAATCCCCTGTTGAAACCATGCTGGTGGACAGTACTTAAATCTCTCCAAATGAATGCCAAAAACGACGGGACCAATGGGCTTGCTTCTACTGTTCTCAGTCTGGTCTTCTACTTTGGAACTGTCCACTAAAAGGCAAGGCTCCTCATTGATGCTGAGAGCAAAGGGGGGCCCAAACCATGTAAGTTTCCCAGACCACCGTTCTTGCTTTCCGGTGTTTTTAATTTATGACAAGAAGCCCCATGCAACTCACACCCTTGTAGTCTCTGGAGCCGACCAAAACCTGATCTGTTCATCCATGGTTAACCTCCTCAAGATCCCCTCTCTACCTTTAAGCCACCCATTCTCTGTTTTAGCCCCAATAACTCATCAAACTGCTCCAGTCATTCTTCAGTTCTATGGTAACCACTCTGAATCAATCTCTTTTTTTTTTCATCATCAAGAATTCTCATGCTCCATTCGTCCTGGGCCTTCTCAGGTCTAGCCTTTCATAATCCACATATTGACTGGGCCAGGACAAGAGTCTCGGACTGGGGTGCATCCTGCCTGTTGTGTCTCCGTGCTGATCCCCCCTCTCTAAGGAGGAGTTTCCCAACCTATCTAATGTCCCAGCCGAATACCATGACCTCAAGCTAGTTTTAGCAAGTCACGTGCTACCTTGCTTCCACCTCACTGACCTTATGACTGTGTGATTGATCTTGTTCCTGGCTCAACCCCACCCAATGGATGACTCTCTCTCAGGGCGAGAGAGAGAATAGAGGCCATGGATCAGTATATCTCCAAGTCTCTTTCTGCTGGAGTAATCTGCCCCTCCTCCTCCCCAGTGGGTGCCAGTTTCTTCTTTGTGGAGAAGATGGACAAGTCCCTCAGACCCTGTATAGATTACAGGGGACTAGTTATCCCCTGCCCCTTATGACCTCTGCCTTCGAACTTCTGCAAGACGCCTGATTTTTCACCAAGCTGGACCTAAGAAATGCCTATAATTTGGTCAGGATCAGGGAGGGGGATGAGTGGAAGGCCGCTTTTAGCACAACAACCGGTCATTATGAGTACCTCATGGTTCCATTTGGATTAACCAATGCGCCGGTGGTTTTTCAAGCACTAGTCAACAATATATTGAGAACCTTCCTGAATGCTTTTGTGTATCTCGATGACATTCTCATCTTCTCTCAATCCCTTCGAGAGCACAAGCTTCATGTACGTCAGGTACTGCAAAGGCCCTTGGAAAACAAACTTTATGTCAAGGCGGAAAAGTGCGAATTTCACCGCAATTCCACATCTTTCCTGGGGTTTGTAATCTCTCCTATGCCAGTGGCATCCTTGAGAGAGGAACTCCAACATCTCCTGGGGTTGGCCAACTTTCCCTGACCCCTCCCACCAATTTGTGGTGGAAGTGGACGCATCTGAAACCGGAGTAGGGGCTGTCTGCTCTCAAAGTCCCACAAAGACAATAAACTCATCCTTCTTCTCTCAACGCCTCTCTCCGACTGAACGCAACTACGACGTTGGACACTGTGAATTGCTGACCGTTAAGCTTGCCTTGGAGGAATGGTGGCATTGGCCGGAGGGAGCGGAACACCCTTTTCTGGTCTGGACAGATCTTAGTAACCTCGTGTACTTGAGGGCAGCCAAAAGACTCAACTCCGGTTCGTTGGCTCGTTGGTCCCTTTTTTTGTTTTCAAGATTTAACCAGGGTCCAAGAACGCCCAGCCTGATGCCTTCTCCCGCCATTTTCCTCCCTCCCCGATTCCACCATCCCCAGAACCTATCCTCCCACACCACAGTCTTGTGGCTAAAGCTCATCTTGAGGTGGAGAACCAGGTACTACGAGCCCTTGAGCAAGAACCTGGCCCCAGAAATTTTCCACAGGACAGACTCTTCGTCCCTGCCTCCACATGCCCCTTGGTGCTTGAATGAGGTCACAGTTTCAGACTCATCTGCCACCCAGGGGCGACTTGAACCTTATCCCTTATACATCAATGCTTCTGGTGGCCAACCATCCAAAATTATGTGAAAGAGTAAGAATAAGGAATAAGTAAGAACACCAGGAATAAGACCACCAATCGCCCCCCGAGAGACTTTTGAGGCCCCTTCTCATCGGCCTTGATCACACATCTCGCTCGACTTCGTTACCGAACTCCCCCCTTCAGAAGGGAATACCTGTAGCTTGACAGTGGTTGATAGTTTCTCCAAGTCTGCACACTTTATCCCATTACCCAAACTCCTGTCTGCCAATAAACAGCCGAACTCTTAATACTTCATGTTTTCTGACTTCATGGCCTTCCAGTGGACACAGTGTCTGATAGGGGTTCTCAGTTCTCCACGCAGTTCTGGAAAGCCTTTTGTAAACTTATCTGCGCCACACCAAGCCTTTCTTCCAGTTTCCACCCTCAAAGCAATGGACAGTCTCAACGTATTAATCAGGAACTGGAGAAATACCCTCAGTGTTTGACATCATGTGACCCCTCTTCATGGAGCAGAATGCTACTCTGGGTGGAATATGCCCACAACTCTCTCCCCACCTCTTCTACTGGCATGTCACCCTTCCAGTGCTGTCTAGGATACCAACCACCACTGTTCCCAGCTCAAGAGGAAGCAGCTTTCTTGCAGCCTTTGTCTTCCACTACAAGAAAACCTGGCAACATGCTCGCTCCCAACTGCTGCACGAGTTGAGCGCCTTCCAACAAAATGCCAATCGCCTTCATTCTGCAGGTACCGTGTTGGCCAGAGAGTGATGCTTTCCACTCGTGATATACCCATCACAATGTCACGAGTGGAAAGCATTACTCTCTATCAAGACCACTTCTTGTAAACTTTCCCCTAGGTATATCGGCCCATTGCCCGAGTCATCAACCCGTATTCTGTAAGACGGTCTCTACCATTATATATGCATCGAATCAACTCTACATTCCATGTCTCTCAAATTCGATGGCTGGTCGCCTGTCCAGGTTTTATAAAGCTTTTATAGACATTCCATGTTTCCAGCCACAATCATCTCCAAACTCAGTTCACTCACTCATCATCTATACCGCTTAATCCTGTATTCAGGGTCATGGGGGGCCTGGAGCCTATCCCAGGAGACTTAGGGCACATGGCAGGGTACACCCTGGACAGGGTGCCAATCCATCGCAGGGCACAGAAACACACACTCACTCATTCACACACAGCAGGCAATTTGGGAACGCCAATTAGCCTAACCTACATGTCTTTTTCGACTGTGGGAGGAAACCAGAGTACCCGAAGGAAATCCACCAAGCACGGGGAGAACATGCAAACTCCATGCACACAGAGACGGGAAATACAGCATTATTTAAGGGATTATTTAAATGACATTTAAATGTCATAATCTACAACAGGTTTAAAACGTCTTAAACATTTTGAGCTGGAAACATTGATCTGGAGTCTTATTATTCATTCAGAAAGTGTGGAAAAATATAATTTTCGAAACATTAGAGGTGATATTGTGACAGTGAAAGCTATAAATTCAACACAGCAAGCATTCTTGATTTCTCTTTTTTATTTAATTTGAAATGTGTATCTAATGTAAAGTGGTAGGTTTCTCAGAAATAAATATGATCACATATATGCCCCAACATAGATAGCCAATTTTACCATGTAGGGGTTGTTATTTATTTTGTGCATGACAGGAGTGTATGTGTGAAGCAGGTGCTTCTGTGTCAGTGGAGTGTTTAGTGAGCGCACAACTGACTGTATTGGGGTCAAAGCAAAGCAACAAGAGCATCATTAGGGCAAGCAACTATCGCCTCCATTTCCTTGGCTTGTCGCCAGGCTTGTTATTTCTTCCTGAATGATCTTCGAGCCAACTTGTTGCATTCATCAACCTCCAGACGTGCAGGTCTGCAGCCAGCTCTCACTTGCTCACGGGATGTTTTTCAGAGGCTCGGACTCACATATAAATGTATAATTTCTTATTGGAATACTTAACCTGTGGTAGTGATTTTGCTAAAGTGACATATGGGCTGATGGTGTGAGACTCTGGACTTTGGCTCAGCTACACTGAACAACCATGACCAATCAGTGTAAGCGCACTCCTATCAAACTGCAGCTCACAGACTCCCACAGAAATCCACAGGAGCTCGACAAAAATTGAAAAAAATTGAGAGCTAAATCATACGAGGCTGAAATAAAAATGTTCCCAGTTAATTGAGTGTAGCAGCGGGTATCAATACTCCAGCAGATTACTAATGAAGCCTTACTGTGGAGCGATGCTGAGCAGAGGAAGTGGCTAAGATTCAATCTCAGCCTCTACTTTCTCACTTTCTGATGCACTCGCCACTCTCTCTCTCTCTCTCTCACATGCACAAACAGTTCTAAAAGGCTGAGAACTGTAGCGACAAAGTGTAACACAAAGGAATGTATCAGAGGAGAGGTAGTCATTAAGAGAACACAATTAGCACTGAGCTCAGAATGCACTTGTGTTAGTGTGAGAATGATCTGGTATATGATGTTATACAGTTTGAAAAAAAGAAGCGAACATTGCGCAAACATAAGATTTAGATGGATTTCATTGTCAGGAGGATTTCAATTTCATCATAAATCCGTAGGTGTTAAAGGAAGACAGTTAGCATTGGCTTTTTTAACCGCAAACTGCTGTGTCATGCCAGAGCTGAAAAAGAGGGGGGAAATCACACTATATCAAAAAAAAAATGCAAAAGAACACGAGCAATAGCAAAACAATTAGTTTCTCATGTTTTTTTTTTTTTCTTTTTTTACTTGCAGGTGCATTTATTGGTGAAATGAACAGTTTGTACATCCTAAATTCAGTGTATGTTTAAAGGAAATGACAACATCACAACACATTAAAATAGCTCAAGATCATTCAAGATTTGCAGAGCTTTAATAAAACAAAATGCAAAGAATTTGTAAACAAATTGTGTTAATGCTTTTGCTAAATAACATTAAGAAATCAGTATTTGGTGGAATAACCCCAATTTGCAATTACAGCTTTCATGTGTTTAAAAAAAAAAGAAGCGAACAGCTCAGTTTTGCTTGATGAAGCATTTCCTCTTAATGAAGTTGAGAAGTTTTCTGGAGTAAATTGCAGTTGTCTCTCTCTCTCTCTCTCTCTCTCTCTCTCTCTCTTTCCTGTGTGTGTGTGTGTGTGTATATCCACAAAAAAATTGTTAATTGATTGTTAATTGATTGCTAATTGATGTTGCCCGGAGTGTGTGAAAGAGCATGTGAGTGTGTGTATGTGTGTGTGCACTATGAAGGATTGGCACCCCATCAAGGGTGTACCCCTCCTCTTGCCCCAAGTCTCCTGACATGGGTTCCAGGCCCCCTGTAGAGATGAGAGAGTGACTGAGTGAGTGAATGTCCACCTAACCAACTTGAGCCAGCAGGTGTCCCTATTCTTGGTATATATAAAAAAACTTCTGACAACTTTGGGCTGTGTCCACACTTCTGTGTTTTTGTTCGATTAGTTTTCATACTTGATTCAAGCTGTGCCTGAGTATATCGTACCATGCTCAAAATCACCTTTTAAAGAATCAAAGAACTTTATTAATCCCAAAGGGAAATTGCTCATTTCTGGTTTTCAAGTTGGGCACACTAATCTAACATACCAGACTTTGGAGTCAATAGTACTCCTAAACTTATCAGAGTCCTTAGTGTGTTGATCTTTCATGTTCAGTTAACACTTTACCCTGCTCAGGGTCATGGTGCATCTGGACTTCATGAATTGGATGCATAGTGGAAGCAAAGAAGTGGAGGCTAATGGCTTTTAGGCTGCTTTCACACTAGGCACAATTGCTTGGTAATGTTCCTGGTTATAATTTCTATCCCCTTCCCGTTTTTTTCTCACTGGACAGCTTTCCCGTTAATAACATTATATTTTCACTTAATAAAGTGGAAGAACAATACATGGAAGTCAACCTTCACACTTCGCTAATGTTATTGATATTTTGAAGAAAATCTCATGAGTGACAACCTTGCCTGCCTTCCTATTTCATAAGCAATATCTTTGCTAATGAGAGGATGAAATTAGCACATGCTGCATGCACATGGAGGTATTGGAGAAGACAGACAGTGCTTATGATGTTGTGTTCTGAACTGTAATCCACTTTCTGTACCACGTAGGTACAGTTGGCTTTCATATTGATTCAAACCATGCCCAAGTACGCTGTACCAGAACACATGATCTCTGGAGACAAGTGTACTCAAGTATGAATTTGTAATGTGAAAGCACTCTTAAAATAGTGCAACTGCTGCCTGTCATAAGTCAAGCAGTACACTGCTAGTCAGCCAATTAGTTTTATGGTAACAAGCAAGCTACTGTAAAAAGAACCCGGTTTGCTAGCTTCTGGTCTAAATCAATCATGAGCATTGGGCTGTCCTGTTTAAGTCTTTATCTCTTTTCATGATAAACATGAGCAAAAGATTTTCAAAATCTGGTAGAGAACATTAATAGTGTCTACCAAGTCACACAGACACTCGGCTCGGTACGCTAAGTTCAGTTTCACTGTCCACATCTTTGAAATGAACATACATTGTCAAAGAGACTGTTACAGTTACATGATCATTTTCATAAAATACAAAGAGAAATTAATAAGCTCTATTAGCTGTCTATAATCGAATAAAGAAGTTGTGTTTCCAGGCAGATCAGATTTTTTCCCCCCCTCTGCAACAAATCCCATGACACTCTCACTTAGTCCCAAAGCGTTTCTTCCCTTTAAAAGCATGCTGTCCAGTGAATGTTAATCTCACATTAAAACACTGTGTACTCGAACTCGTCGTATAGAAAGCAATGCATCATCAGAGTTCTGTCTATAGACTTTCTATTTGCATCTTTGTCAACTCAGAATAGTTTGGATTAACTCAATGGAATGCAGTTTGATATTGATATTTTGACTCCCTATCAAAGTGTAATGAATTCAACAGATTGGTTAATGCCATTGCAGCATTCAATAGTATTCTAGGATAGGTATATGCTTTTCACATGGTCCACCCTATTCTAATTTATCTTTTAAGAAATGTTTTTTTTTTTTTATTATCTTACCTGGTGATGGCATGTTTGTGAATGAATCCCTTCTTGGCTATTCACTTACGTGATATAAATGAATTTTCTGAATGGCACAGCAAACCGAGTATCCACAGTAAGTGTCCATTAAAGTGCCAAATGAATTACTGACTGTGTTGTGAACTGATAACATCCATTTTATCATAAGTTCATTCAGTATTGACAGGTTTTATACAGTTTTATGGTATATACAACATGAAAGATTTTTTTTTTTTTTTTGGAAGTGGCTTAGTGGTTAGCACTATCACCTTGGACCTACGGGGTCCGGGTTTGATTACTAGCTTGCATGTTCTCCCTGTGCTTTGTGGGTTTCCTCCAAGTACTCCGGTTGTCTCAAACATTTCAAAGACATGCAGATTAGGCTAATTAGCATTTCCAAATTTACCATAGTGTGTGAATGTGTGTGTGAAGGTTGACCGGAGGTCCTACCATAGTCGTAAAAATGGCAATAAATGAAATGATGTTCCTAGATGGATGTAAGGTGATGGAACTCTTATCCACAGTAAAGTATATGAATGGTGCAAATGTGTTAAAGAAGGCTGTACGATCGCAGCTGATGTGACTCTGAGCCAACTGCAGTCGTTCCCTTGAACATTCCATAATTGGAATGCTGCATCTTTGAAAGTATGGCGAATAACTTATGAACAATTTGTGGAAGAGAAGCACCTGTCTTTGGGAGCTGTACACACAATCATTCACCAACACCAATTGCACATTACAGGAATTCGGCTAGGAGCTAATGCCACATCCCCCTTATAGTCCTGACCTCATTTCAAGTCATTTCCTCATGAATGGACCATTAAAAGAGTTTCTGGGAGACCAGTGCTTCAGACATGAAACAAGCAGTTTGATCGTGGTCCTGGCGTACTAAGAAACCTTAGTTTCCTACCTTGACAGTGTCCAAGCACTAGTGAAACGCTTGGGTAAGTGCTATAGAGTAGCAGGTGGATCATGTAGAGAAATAAAGGCAGAATTAAGTGTCCCAGTTTGACTTGAACGCCCCTTGTCGTTTCCGCTCTGAAAGAAAGTTAAAATCTGGTGCACATGCAGTAGTGCCCTGTGGAACCGTTATTTGATTTTACCTTAATCTTGTGGTTAATAAAGCTTTTCCCTTTTCCCCTGATCTTGTTGGTTTTTAATAAACGTGTGTTATTGATCTGGCTGCACTTAGCTCCATCATGGCTACTTTTCTTCGTTTCTTACTTGTGCTTAGACCTCTTTTATAATTGTAAGATTGGGAGAAATTTCCCTGGGTGGAATTCCCAAGGTGTGAGACTCCTACTGGGGTGTATGGAGTTGTAAAGCCTTAAGCAGAATTTAAACTGTGTGATTTTCAGCCAACTCTTAGACCTCAGATGCTTTTTGCTTCAGGAGGAACATACTATTTATGTTGCTATATAAGGTACAGTAGATTCCACACCGTTTATGTTACTTTAATGTAACATTGATAATAATGAAACGTTCCGAATGTCACTGGTTCTTAAACTATAATAAT
>CM059206.1:5827178-5902178 GCA_030347435.1 Clarias fuscus | reverse complement strand
TCCACACCTTGCAATCCGACCTTAATATGCTTTGTGCTTCTATCAATTACAGTGGAGCCATTGTGTAAATTGACCGTAAGGTTAAAATCCAGCTGAATTGCAATGTAATCTTCCATTTATGGAGACAATCGCGTGTGTCATCCACTGGCCCGAGTGGAACCTCTCATAATTACATAATTACAGAGTCAGTCACAGGCTTTAACACTGAACAGCCATTAAATCACACACAACCCTCCTGTAGCATTTGCTATTATTTGCTGTAGTGTTCAATATTAACGCATCTCTCATTGACCCACATCCTGCCGCTCGAAATTATACACAGTAGATCTACAGTATATACACACGTGGACAAAATTGTTGGTACCCTTCGGTCAATGAAAGAAAAACTCACAATGGTCACATAAATAACTTTAATCTGACAAAAGTAATAATAAATAAAAATTCTATGAATGTTAACCATTGAAAGTCAGACATTGCTTTTCAACCATGCTTCAACAGAATTATAAAAAAAAATGAACTCATGGAACAGGCCTGGACAAAAATGATGGTACCCCTAACTTAATAGTTTGTTGCACAACCTTTTGAGGCAATCACTGCAATCAAACGATTCCTGTAACTGTCAATGAGACTTCTGCACCTCTCTGCAGGTATGTTGGCCCACTCCTCATGAGCAAGCTGCTCCAGTTGTTTCCGGTTTAAAGGGCGCCTTTTCCAGACGGCATGTTTCAGCTCCTTCCAAAGATGCTCAATAGGATTGAGGTCAGGGCTCATAGAAGGCCACTTTAGAATAGTCCAATGTTTTCCTCTTAGCCATTCTTGGGTGTTTTTAGCTGTGTGTTTTGGGTCATTGTCCTGTTGCAAGACCCATGACCTGCGACTGAGACCCAGCTTTCTGACACTGGCCAGCACATTTCTCTCTAGAATCCCTTGATAGTCTTGAGATTTCATTGTACCCTGCACAGATTCAAGACACCCTGTGCCAGATGGAGCAAAGCAGCCCCAGAACATAACAGAGCCTCCTCCATGTTTCACAGTAGGGACAGTGTTCTTTTCTTGATATGCTTCATTTTTCCGTCTGTGAACATAGAGCTGATGTGCCTTGGCAAAAAGTTCCATTTTTGTCTCATCTGTCCATAGGACATTCTCCCAGAAGCTTTGTGGCTTGTTAACATGTAGTTTGGCATATTCCAGTCTGGCTTTTTTATGGTTTGTTTTCAACAATGGTGTCCTCCTTGGTCTTCTCCCATGTAGTCCACTTTGACTCGGCGGATGGTGCGATCTGACACTGATGTTCCTTGAGCATGAAGTTCACCTTGGATCTCTTTAGAAGTCTTTCTGGGCTCTTTTGTTACCCTTCGGATTATCCGTCTCTATGATTTGTCATCAATTTTCCTCCTGCGGCCACGTCCAGGGAGGTTGGCTACAGTCCCATGGATCTTAAATTTCAGAATAATATGTGCAACTGTAGTCACAGGAACATCTAGCTGCTTGGAAATGGTCTTATAGCCTTTACCTTTAACATGCTTGTCTATAATTTTCTTTCGAATCTCCTGAGACAACTCTTTCCTTCGCTTCCTCTGGTCCATGTTGAGTGTGGTACATACCATGTCACCAAACAACACAGTGACTACCTGGAGCCCTATATATAGGCCCACTGACTGATTACAAGATTGTAGACACCTGTGATGCTAATTAGTGGACACACCTTGAATTAACATGTCCCTTTGGTCACATTATTTTCAGTATTTTCTAGGGGTACAATCATTTTTGTCCAGGCCTGTTCCATGAGTTTATTTTTTTAAATAATTCTTTTGAAGCATGGTTGAAAAGCAATGTCTGACTTTCATTGGTTAACATTCATATAATTTTTTTTAATTATTACTTTTGTCAGATTAAAGTTATTTATGTGACCATTGTGAGTTTTTCTTTCATTGACCGAAGGGTACCAACAATTTTGTCCACGTGTGTGTGATTTTTTTGTACAGTACTGTGCAAAAGTCTTAAGCCCTCAACCCCATTTTTTAAATATTTCATCCAAAAAAGATAGAGTACTGTATGTTATATTTGTTATTGTAGTCTTGGGAAATAGTTCTCCAAGCTTCCTGAATGATGTTCATGTCTCTCATTTTTTGCAAGTTTCAGTCCAGTTCCTGTACCTGAGCAGTTTCAGTTTCAGTTTTTGTTTGTTAAGCCACGCAGTGACCTATCAGTCTCAATGCTTAGTGGTTGGAGTAGATGTGAGGTTGCTGCTGAGGTTGTTACATAACCAACAACCACTTTTTAAGTTTTATCTTTAGGCACTTTGCATCCTGTCACAGCAAAACACATGTTCAATTTGTTCATTTAAATTAATATGAAGAAATGATGGACATTTCAGGACCTTTTCACAGTAGTGTACGTCCTCATCCTAATGTCAACACTCACTCACTGTCTATACCTCTTTATCTTGTATTCATGGTCACGAGTGGAGTCTATCCCAAGAGACTTAGGGCACAAGGCGGGGTACACCCTAAACGTGGTGCCAATCCGTCACAGGGCACACACGCTAACATACTATGGGCAATTTGGGAATGACAAGTCGCCTAACCTGCATGTCTTTGGACTGTAGGAGGGAACCCAGGAAGCACGGGGAGAACATGCAAACTCCATACACACCCATACACACAGAAACGGGAATCAAGCCTGGCCGGGAATCGAATCCATACCCTGAAGATGGAAGGCGTCAGTGTTAACCACTTCACCACCGTGCATGCCATGCCTAATGTCGATAGTCCTGCTGAAAACAGGTACTCAAGAACCACCCAACATGCTCCATAAAGCAAGTGAAAATATAAATAAGTATACAGATTGATGTACACATGGATCCATTTTTTTTAAGTCCAATCTAATCCAATATAAAAGCCAACCAAAATACAAGTGGACCACTATTTATTATCTGAACTCATCATTGCTGCTGAAATGTGTGCACACACAGCACATGCTGATCTCATCCTCTGAACTGCGCTGCCATATAGACGATAAAGTAGCAAGGCAGTCGAGATGGTTGCTCTTGACATTTTCTCCAAAATATCAATAATCTTAGACATAGCGTGAAGGTCATCCTCCTCATACTCTTCTTCAACTTCTTCTCATTATTACTGGGGGATCGCAAAACAACTAGGTGTACACTGCCACCTGCTGTATCGGAGAGTCTTAAAACTGTATGCAAGTATGGAATAACGTTACTAATGTGAAATCTACCTAGAAGGGGATGATTGTTTTCAGTCACGGTATGAAGCACTCCTGCCTTGCTGTGTGAAAGCACATTTAGTCCAAACTCTCAATGCCAAGAAGGGTTTCTGTTATCAAGCAGATGTCCTCTTGTATCACAGCAATTTGCCAACAATTAAAGTTTTTAAATTATTTATTATTGACCAACCCATCATTTTATCTATTTAAAGTTACATTGTGGACCTGTGTTGTGGAAGTCTTATTATCTTTTTTTTTTTTTTTTTTTTTTAGTAGCAGGCATAAACAGTTGATGCTTCACCAGTCTTTTTTTTTATCTCCTGCTCTTGTGTGCTTGCATGTTTCCTAGATAATGTGCAACAATTTCTTCAGATTGAGATAAACAGTCTACGGGATTTTTTTTTTTTTTTATGTTGCAAATTATACCTTGTCCTTTATCTTTGTGCACAAACTTTATGTACAGTCAGACCCGAAATTATGTAGACAGTGACAATATACTATATGGCAAGAAAGAAGCAGCTAGGTAAAGAAAAACGAGCAGCCATCATTGCTTTAAGAAATGAAGGTCAGTGAGTCCGAAAAATTGGGAAAACTTTGAAAGTGTCCCCAAGTGCAGTCACAAAAACCATCAAGCGCTACAAAGAAACTGGCTCACATGCGGACCGCCCCAGGAAAGGAAGACCGAGAGTCACCTCTGCTGCGGAGGATAAGTTCATCCGAGTCACCAGCCTCAGAAATCGCAGGTTAACAGCAGCTCAGATCAGAGAGCAGGTCAATGGCACACAGAGTTCTAGCAGCAGACATCTCTAGAACAACTGTTAAGAGGAGACTGTGTGAATCAGGCCTTCATGCTAGAATATCTGCTAGGAAACCACTGCTAAGCACAGGCAACAAGCAGAAGAGACGCGTTTGGGCTAAAGAACACAATAAAGAACACAATAAAGAAAACTCGCCGAATGAGAAGGGGTGTCCAAACTTTTGGTCTGTACTATATATATATATATATATATAGATATGTATATATATCTATATATAATGTTGCCTCTGTACACCAGATCAAAGGATTTTAAAATGAATCAGTCAAGATGTACTTTAAGTGTAGGCTTTCAGCTTAAAATGAAAGGGTTTAACATAAAATTGCACATTAACCATTTAGGAATTATAGCCACATTTTTAGAAACTCTCTCCATTTTTACAGGCTCAAACGTAACTGGACAAATCCACAATTATAAATTGTAATAGTATTTTTTTCTTTTCATACTTGTGTAAAAATAATTCACTGTCAGTGACTACCAGACGTCTGAAACACATGGACGTTCCCAAAGTGCTCAATTCTCACTCGAGATGCTTCGCCAGGATCGTTCTGCTGCTGCCTCCAGTTACTGCACATTGTCTTTTCTTCCTTCAGTTCTATCTTCAGTAAGTGAAAAGCAGCTCAATTGGATTGACACCAAGTGACTGACTCGGTCACTTTCTACATTTTTGCTTTGGGCTGCTTTCACGGTGCATTTTGGGTCATTATCCGTCTGTACCGTGAAGCACTGGCCTGTCAGTTTTGCAGTATTTGACTGAATTTGAGCAGAAAGATAATATAACTATACACTACAGAATTCATCCTGCTACTTCTATCAGCAGTCACATCGTCAGTCCACACCGGTGCTCCAGATCCACTGGCAGCCGTAACACTGCCTGCACCTCATGAAACCTTTTTTCCCCCCGTCATATTTCTCTTCCTATTATTCTGATACAAGTTGATACAAGTTGGGGCTGTGGTAGTTCAGAGGGCTAAGGCACTGTTACTGATCGGAAGGTTGATTGTTTGAGCCCCAGCTCCATCAAGTTGCCACTGCCCATGAGTAACGAACTCTATCTGCTCCTGGGACATGGTACCATGTCAGACCCTGGGCGCTGACCCCAGTTACACTGGGATATATGAAGGAAGAATTTTACTGTACAGTAATATATATGTGACAAGTAAAGTGAAGCTGGACAGTGTATGTGAATATTCTTAGCAAAGTCTAATATGTTCTTTAATGCTACCAGTGATTTGCATCTTGCTGTAAACCATCTGTACTTACAGTCAAGAGACAGGCGCGTCGTGATTGTAGACTTCGACGGTGATACTCCTACCTCCTCAAGAGCGACTTGGCAAGATGTTATGAAGTTTTTTTTTTTTTTTTTTTTGCCAAGGTAATTCTGACATCATCTAAAGCTAGATGTCTTATTTGGTCTTCAATGCCTTTTGGTGTTGCTTGCCAGTCCATTCCTTTTTACAATATATTTATTAAGAGATCAAATTGTTGATTTGGAATTAAATTTGTTGACCTTCCTCACTTGCACTTGCACTTGCAGTCGCTCTTTGGACTGCATAAAGAGAGATCCCATGAACGTCTACCAAATACACAAAGTCTAACACAATACCTTTTATCTATTTCACTTGGAATGAAATAACTAAGAAACAAGGAACAAGTGGCCATCAAACTGCTTAATAGTCAGTTATACGATTTATTATTATTTTTTTTTTCTTAGGCTTTGTTCCTTCACCCAAGGGATCACCAAATCTGGGCTGCATTTCCCGATAACGACTGATCTTAGCGCTTAACTGCGTTTTCTACGAGACATTTTGCGAACGTTCGCTATCGTTTCACGTGCGTTTCCCAAAAATGCACTTAACACAATTGCACATAGCCCTGCTTTAAGTACTTCTTAGGTCGAGCGAGCACGGAATCGAAAAGTCAAAGATCATCAAAAAGATGAAAGGAATATCATTTTAGAGGAGGTGGAGCTACATATAATTTTCAGCAGGTTTAAGGGCGGTCAGACAAATAAAGAAAAACTAAAAATCTGGGACGATATTGCTATATTGAATTTGAAGTTCAGATGGTCACCCAAGACATGTTCAATACATGGCTGTGTTTCATGCAAGCCAGCAAGTCATTCACACATTTTTGAGTTCCTCCTTTATTCGTGTCATCTTTAAAGCCCATTAAATACTTTCTGTTAAATACAACATTTGTACTACCCACGAAATGTCCATATACAACAGTGTACTTTTTTTTCATTCTAACATTTATTATGTCATTTTTTATTTTATTTCTTTATTCGTTATTATTTCTATATTGAATTGTGTAATGAGTAGAAAATGGAAAATGAAAAATGACTTTGCAGAGAAGTAAATTTTAGGTGCAATTTGCCGGTTGTCCAGTAGGTGCACTCATAACTCTCTCTTCTTTCGATGCGCGTAAGGCTTTACGATTACTCCAGAGCACTCGTACATCTACGAAGATTTTCAAGTGCTACTTAAGTTACGATGTTTTGGGGAAACAGACCGTAACATTAAGATCAGTCGTACGATCATTTTTACGAATTTCTTAGGCTTACGATGCTTTTGGGAAACGCAGCCCAGAACATTTGATCTGCAAGGTCCGGTGTAGCATCTACACTGGATGCGCTTATCCCCACAATCCTTGCATTTTCTAACTAGGTTTGGGACCGGCTCTACATTCAGTGGCTGGGTTGTACGGTGTTTGATTAAGGGTCTTGCTTAAGGACCCATAAGTGGTGCCCTGGCAGTGGCAGGCTCGAACCAAGAGCCTGAACCACTTGAGCGGCCACACTACCCCTCATTGAACCACTTGGATGTTTCAAAAATGTTATACCCCAGAATTATTTGTGCCATTGTAGAGACAGTGGGCACAGAACTATACTACCTATCAGCCTCAGCATGTCACCATCGTTAATCACTCACAACTGTTTCCTGTTTCACCTTGATTAGCACCACTGTTCTAGTAAGTCCTAGTTTTCAGCTTTTCTTGTTACTGTGCCACAGTGTTGCTTGTAGCCTGAATGTTTTCGGTTCAGGTTTACGATCCTTTTTTTTTTTTTTCACTTTTTTTTTTTTTTTTTCATTTACCGTAAGAAATCATCTGCACTTGCCTTGACCACCTATCCTTGACAGTTTGGCATTTAGACTTACCTTTAATTGCCTCTTGTCTGACATATCTGTGGCTTAATGAGGA
Source organism: Clarias fuscus (assembly GCA_030347435.1). Lineage (NCBI taxonomy): Eukaryota > Metazoa > Chordata > Actinopteri > Siluriformes > Clariidae > Clarias > Clarias fuscus. The sequence continues at coordinate 5,894,931 of CM059206.1, read as the reverse complement.
AAAAAAGACTGCTTAGAAATGAGAGTGTTTCACAGTTTAAACATTTTTTTCCCTTTGTTTAGTGATTATTTTAGGATTATATACCAGCTCTCAGTGGACGTTTCATATGTTTTATTTCACTGCTATTGGGTTTTCAAGATCATCTATAAAAAAAAATAATAATAATAAATAAATAAATAAATAATTTGTCAGTGCTAACAACAATACAAATTCTTGTCATTCAGCTTCAGGTTTAAGTGTGAGGTCAACCTGTGTGTTCTGGATAAATAATATAAAACAATACGTCTCTCTCTCTCTCTCTCTCTCTTAACAATTAAATAAGTAAAATGAGATTTGACCTCTAGGGGAAAAAGAATGGAAACAAAAAGCAATACAGCTCCAGCACTAATACGTAGATCCCTTATAAATGTTCATTATATCTACTGAGCCCAGGATATAAAGCTTGAGTTTTCATGCTTCATTCACATTAAAAACAGAACACAAGCGTTAAATGTCTCCAGGTATTTTCATTAGCGTGTAAATACCGTGGCACCTTATGGGCAGCTAATGTGTTTTTAACACGTGGAGTAATGACGCCGCCTGTGCTGCAATCTGCTTTCACGCTCTGTGGCCAAGAATCCGTGTCCCCTCTCTGATGTTTAATGGAGACAGATGCGATTGGGTCGAGGCTTTCCGTAGCTCGTCCTTCCTTGGCTGCGCGAGCAGGACCGAGGAGTGGAGCGAAGGAGGGGACAGATGAACGAGTGTCTCCTTGAATGTGGAAGGAAGGAGAAAAGGGAACAACGTGCTAATTGGATTAGCTCACCCACCTAAGTCGCTGTAGTAAATAATAAGTGCAAGTGTGTGCGTGTGTGTGTTTGTGTGTGTGTGTGTGCGTGTGTTATAAAACCAAGTGTCCTTCATTTCTAGAGGCTCATAAATGTCTACTACGTTGAGATATGCATTCATGACCAGTGATGTGACCAGAAGACAAATTTACACACATACCTGCATACACATACACTAACAGCATAATGCAATGGCTGTATCTACATCACTTTAATGCTCTTGATAGGAATATATGGATTTGGATTTGGGTGTGGTCTTTACATTCTTAGTACATAGTGTGTCAACATGGTGTGTGAATGCACCGTTTTTTTTTTTGACTCATCAAGCATGCATACTCCATTCACACAGACCCGAGGCAGGAATCCAACCTGGAACCTGATGTTAACCAATAAGCTACCGTGCCACCGCTCTTTAACTTACAGTATACAGAACATGTCTTCTTTTTTTCTTTTATTTTAAGGTGGACATTTCATTTTACTTCTTTGCAGCATTACTGAATGCTTTGCATTTTTTTTTCTTTGCATGCTCATATTGTTCCATTTCAAGCAACCTTATTCATATAAACACATGTGGTCATAATTCTAGCATCCAAGCCACCAAAACAACAGTGCAGTCAGTATGTGTGAAAAAAATTGAAAAAATACAGGTTGTCCTTTCTTTCCTCTGAACTTTCCTGTTGACCTTCTCGTTTAACAGCAAACAGCAATAAAACTTTTTTTGTGTTATTTATTTATTTATTTATTTATTTATTTATTTTTATCTGCAAACGCTTTTAATGCACACGCGTTTACAGTCACATTCTCACACCGAGCCACTCAAGCGCGACAAAACACCATCTGGCCAAAGATGCTCTAAATGAAATTGTTATTGATCTGTGAGGTATGGTGGAACGTGTGATGGAAACTATACTGTAAATCTGTAAATAGCACAATAGCAATCTATAGCAACAGCTTAAAGGTGTTTAAAGATTAAAACCTCGCTGTGAATTACACAAGCAAAATTACAAAAAAAAAAAAAATGGACAGCACACTATTTTAATTTTTTTTGCTTTATTATTATTATTATTATTATTATTATTATTATTATTTTATTTTTTTTTTTTTTTTGCACTGCCAAAAAAGATGTATGAGGAGAATCTACAATAAAGCTGTAAGCTAAGGTGCTCTCAAATATCACTCTTCTTCTTGTGTGATGCTCATCAACTGCATCGACTCTTTGGGTGCATTTCCTTCCATTACTCAGCTGGAACCTTAACGTTGTTTGACCTTGTCATGTAGCTGTAATTTAGTTGCATTGTGATTTGAATGTCATCCAATAAATACCTATTAAACCAACATTGTTTTTGAAGGTTACTTACTTTGATCTCATAGGAAATTTTACATACAGTAGGTATCATGCTGTTTTGATGTTATCAGTATGCATTTCATTAGTACGTATTTGCTGATATACAGTAGTACATGTACCATACTAGTAGTTGATTATATTATAAATTGAATGTATATCATGTACTGTATATATATACAAATGAATGTATGTACAGTAACATGAATTAAATACCATAGTGTACTGTATGTTGAAACATAAAGTATGTATGTGAGGGTTTGCAGCCCATGCCAGGAGACTTCACAGTTGGGTACGGTCTATCAGAAAGCACACACACAAACACACTACGTGCAATTTGAGAATGCTAATTAACCTAATCTACATGTTGCTGGACTGTATGAGGAAACCCACCAAGCATGCGGAGAACATGCCAACTTCATGGACACAGACCAAGGCAGGAAGGTGGTTTAAGACCACAGTGCGACCCACTATGCCACTGTACTGCCTGACTCTAAATGAATATTGCAAACACAAGCTCAAAATAACAGAATATTAACATTTACTTATAATCATTCATTTAACATTATTCCAATGTCATGTGTTCAATGTTGGACTACTATTACTTTTTTAAAGTAATTCCAGCTAACACAATCTAACACTCACAGTCTTCCAATGTGCATGACAATTGCCAAATTCTCTCTCTCTCTCTCACTCACTCATTCTCATATATACCTCATATATTATCATATACAGTGGAACCTTGGATTACGAGCATAATTAGTTCTGGAAGTGGGTGGGTTGTAAACCAAATCATCATTTCCCATAAGAAATAATAAAAACTCAAATTATTCGTTCCACAGCCCCAAAAAATAAATGCTTAATACAATAATTAAAATAATTAAAATAAAATATAATTAATACAATCTATAAAATGAAAAAAAAAATTAATCTGCACTTTACCTTTAAAAAAAAGTACAAATAAATCCCGACAGATAAGTGTTTCCGTTGGTGCGCGCAGGCACCGTGTGTGTGTGTGTGTGTGTGTGTGTGTGTGTGTGTGTGTGTGTGTGTGTGGAATTAGCCCCTTCCCTCACCTCGTTTTACACAGTAACACTCCTCCCTCTCCCCACCTCGCTTTTTAAGTTTCACAACAAACACACACACACACACACAATGGAAACACCGTTTTAACAGGAAAAAAAGAAATCTCTCTGAGACTGGCGTGAGTGCATACTAACGGAATCACTTTTTAAGTTTCACAAACACACACACACACACACACACACAACGGAAACACCGTTTTAACAGGGAAAAAAGAAATCTCTCTGAGACTGGCGTGAGCGCATTCTAAGGGAATCATTGCTGTAAAAAAAAAAAAAAAACTAATGAACCAAATTCAAATTCAAATTTTATTTGTCACATACACAGTCATACACAGTACAATATGCAGTGAAATGCTTAGGCGACTGCCCGTGACCTTAGAATAAAAGACTATTTAAGACTATTTACACGAAAAGAATATAACAAAGAACGTAGCAATAGATTTAACTAAGAATAAAATAATAAAATATATGTACAGTAAAAATATACAATAAGAAAAATATAAGAAAAGAAAAATATAAGAAAAATATAAGAGAATAAGAAAAGCCTGGGTGCAAATGTAGAAAAATATATATCTGATATAAGAAATATAAGAAAGCCTAGGTGTACCTAGGTGTACAGTATGGAAAAATATGGAATATAAATAGAGATGTCCAGGGGGTGTGCAAGTATGCTGTAAAGTGTTTTGTACTTAAAGTGACTTGTGCTATAGAATAAATATTAATGTAGTGTGAAGGGTGTGCAATTATTGTCCCAAGAGTCCAGAGAGTAGTGTAATGTAGTGTAGTGTGAAGGGTGTGCAATTATTGTCCCAAGAGTCCAGAGAGAGTGCAAGAAGCATGAGTGTGGGTGTGTACAGTCAGTACTGTTTGGTGTGCTGGTTGAGAGACCGTATCGCCTGCAGGTAGAAGCTCCTCTTCAGTCTCTCTGTATTGGTCTTCAGGGAGCGGAATCGCTTTCCTGACCTCAACAGAGAGAACAGTCCATTACTGGGGTGGCTGAGGTCCTTCACGATCTTCCTGGCCTTGGTCCAGCACCGCTTGTTGTAGATTGAGTGCAGGTCAGGGAGCTCGGTGTGGATGATGCGCTCAGCTGATCGCACAACCCTCTGTAGAGCTCGTCTGTCCTGCAACGTGCTGTTCCCAAACCAGGTCGAGATGTTTCCCGTCAGGATGCTCTCTATGGTGCAGGAGTAAAAGTTCCTGAGCACCTTGGAGGGCAGTCTAAAGTCTCTCAAGCGCCTGAGGTGGTAGAGACGCTGTCGGGCCTTCTTCATCACGGTATTGATGTGCCAGGCCCATGACAGGTCCTGCTTGATGTGGCCACCGAGGTATCTGAAACTGTCTACTCTCTCCACTGGGCTGTTGTTGATGACAGGGGTCTGGTAGTTCCTCTCCTGCTTTGTGCTAAAGTCTACTACCAACTCCTTCATCTTGCTGACGTTTAGAAGGAGATTGTTCCTCTGGCACCAGTGCTCCAGATTCCCAATCTCCTCCAGGTAGGCCGTCTCATCATTGTCAGTGATCAGGCCCACCACGACGGTGTCATCAGCGAACTTGATGATGGTGGTGGAGTTGGTAGAGGCTACGCAGTCGTGTGTGTACAGAGAGTACAGTAGAGGGCTCAGAACACAACCCTGTGGTGCTCCAGTGCTGAGCGAGAGGGAGGCTGAGACATGGCCGCCCATCCTTACAGCCTGTGGTCTGTCAGTTAGGAAGTTGGAGATCCACTGACACAAAGATGAGCTGAGTTCCAGGTGCTCCAGCTTGGTGGTGAGTGTGGAGGGAATTATGGTATTAAATGCTGAGCTGTAGTCGATGAAGAGCATTTTAACATAATTCCCCCTTCTATTGTCCAGGTGTGTGAGAGATGTATGAAGAAGATGAGCGATAGCATCATCTGTGGAGCGGTTTGAACGGTACGCGAACTGTAGTGGATCCAGTGTGTCTGGTAGTGAAGAGATGATGAAGTCTCTGACAAGCCGTTCGAAGCACTTCATCACCACTGATGTGAGGGCCACAGGTCGATAATCACTGAGGGAAGCAGGATGTGGTTTCTTCGGAACAGGAACAATGATGGACTCTTTGAAGCATGTGGGGATCACCGACTGAGATAAGGAGAGGTTGAATATCTCTGTGAACACTGGTGCTAGCTGGTCTGCGCAGGCTCTGAGGACTCTACCTGAGATGCTGTCTGGACCAGCTGCTTTCCTGGTGTTCACTCTCCTGAAGGCTCTCCTCACGTCATGCTCAGAGATGATGAACGCGTTTCCGGTGCTGGCAATGACTTCCTGTCTGCAGCCGTTAGCACCGCTAGCATTAGCAACGCTAGCGTCTTTAGCTGCAGCCTCGAAGCAAGCATAAAAGGTGTTCAGCTCGTCTGCCAGAGTCATGTCCGCGTTCGTCATACCGGATGTTGGAGCTTTGTAGTCCGTTATTGTCCTTAGTCCCTGCCACAGGCTCCTAGAGTCACTCTGTTAGAGTTGTGACTCTAGTTTCCTCCTGTAGCGCTGCTTCGCCTCTTTCACCGCTTTCCGGACGTTATATGCCGCAGTCTTGTACCATGTCCATGTCCCCCGACGCAAGTCCCGCATTGTAGGCAGCGGTGCGAGATCTCAGAGCGTCGCGGATGGTTTTATCCACCCACAGCTTCTGATTGGGAAACGTTCTGATGGTGGTTTTCTGTACGGTATCATCCGCTAGTTTCCCGACGAATCCCACAACCGCTTCCATAAACATGCTGACGTCATCGGAGCTGTTCCGGAACATGTCCCAGTCTGCGTCATTGAGTGCGTCCTGCAGCGCGGCCACCGATTGGTCCGTCCAGCGCGCGACCTCCCTCTGAACCAGAAGTTCCTGTTTAAGCCTTTGTTTATATTTTGGCATGAGGAAGATGGCGGCATGGTCAGATTTACCAAACGGTGGACGAGATTGTGCCCTGTACCCGTCCTTAACTGATGTATAACAGTGGTCCAGTGTCCTTTCGCCCCTGGTCGGCAGGTGATGTGCTGATAGAAGTTCGGCGCTGCGCGTTTGAGGTTGGCACTGTTAAAGTCCCCGGCCACAATAAGCGCAGCGTCCCGGTGTTGTGTCTGGTGCTGTGTGAGTGCCTCATGCAGCTCGCATAAGGCAGTGTCCGTGTCCGCTTGTGGCGGAATATAAACGGCGCTGATTATGACCGATGTGAACTCCCGAGGAAGATAAAAAGGACGACACTTGATAGTCAATAGTTCCAGGTTGGGTGTGCAGGAACGTGCGAGAGGAACAACGCTCGCGCTGTTGCACCTGCTGCTGTTCACCTGCTGCTGTTCACCATTAAACACACGCCGCCTCCCCTTGTCTTCCCCGAGTCCCGTGTCCTGTCCATGCGGTGAACCGAGAAGAACTCGGCCGGCTGAATGGCGTGGTCCGGCACCGCTGGGTTCAGCCATGTCTCGGTGAAGCAGAGAAGATTGCAGTCCCAAATGTCTCTCTGGAACTTTATCCTGGCCCTGAGGTCATCGAGCTTGTTCTCCAGGGACTGGACGTTGGCGAGCAGGATGCTGGGCAGAGGTGTGCGGTGTGCACGGGCTCTCAGCCTGTTCCTGACGCCGGCTCGTTTCCCTCGGGGCCGCCGCTTCGCGTCGCGTCCTTTGTTCTCCCTCAGGATCTCACTCGGCCAGCTCGGATACAGAGTTAAAAACGTCGAATTGTGAGTACATTGTAGACCAATAGAAATAAGAGTATCTCTATCGTACCTAATGCACTCAATTGTGATGAATTACCCGGTTTAATGTTATCGAAAATTAACTTAAAAGGCAAAAACAAGTTAAAGCAGCACCTTACCTTTGAAAAAAATCGCAACAGAGCAGTTTCTGTGTGTTTGTGAAGCTGGGGAGGGGGGGAAAAAGGCAAAAGAGCGTCTGTGCGTGTGTGTGTGTGTGTGTGTGTGTGTGTGTGTGTGTGTGTGTGTGAGACGAGCAGAGTTTCTGTGTGTTTGCAAAGCTGGGGGTGGGGGAGGGGGAGGTGGCGTGAAAAGGTGAGAGAGTGACGCTCGGTGTCAAAATAAGAGTCGCATGCGTGATGCATGATACTCGGGGCTCATAAACTACTTTAATACTTAATAAAGATTATTAAAAATCTTTGATCAGTTTGTGGAACACTCGTAAACCATGTTACTCGCAATCCGAGGTTCCACTGTACCTTTTATCCAGTACAGGGACACAGGAGGCCTTGAGCCTATCCCAGGAGATACGGGACATTAGGTGGAGTACACCCTGGATGTGGTGCCAGTCCATCGCAGGGTGGACTAAAGGCAATTTGGAAACATATTCTGCATATCTTTGGACTGTGGAAGGAAACTCGCCAAGCATGGGAGAACATGCAAACTTCATGCATACAGTACAAACTTGAAGGCGGGAATCAAACTTTCAACTCTGGAGATGCAAGACCACAGTACAACCCCCAACGCCATCACTGCACCATATTGATAAAAAACGTTGCTAAATTAACCTCGCCATACTGTTTTAACAGCCAGAAATCCATCCTTGGTCATCTTCTTGTTTGTTGGTTTAGTTTCAAACTCTGCCTAGGCAGGGGAGGCAAGAGCACCCCTCTACACCGCATTTGGCAGTAAACTGAGTCTAAAATAGGTAAAATTAAAACATTTATTATATGCATATTAGGGCTGGGGAAATCACTGTGTAAATACTTGGAGGAAATTAATTAATGGAGCGCTTAATTCTTCTCCTTTGCTCATTGAAGTTGTAACCATCATCATCATTGTAATGTGGTCTTCTGTGTAGCAGGCCCACTGACCACAAGAGGCACTTTTGCATATCAACTACTATTCAGTATGTTCACGTCAGTCCGTTAGCTTTTTTTAGGGCATTGCAAATCAGTAAAAAATAATAATTCTACGGTACATCATAAGTTATAGTTCAGGTAAAATATAAGAAAAATAAGGCATTTGTTTATATGAAATAAATTTTTTGTATTCTATTATGTTTTGTTTATTAAATATAAATGCATTTTAAGCTCTCAGGTCAGTGGTGGCTCAGAGAGCTAAGGCACTGAGTTACTGATCGGAAGATCGGCGGTTCGATTCCCAGCTCAGCCAGGTTGCCATTGTTGGGCCCTTGAGCAAGGCCCTTAACCCTAACTGCTCCAGGGGCGCTGTACCATGGCTGACCCCAGTTACGCTGGGATATGCGAAGAAGGAATTTCACTGTGCTGTAATGTATATGTGACAAAATAAAGGCTTTACTTTACTTTATGTGAGTGGCTTATTGGAGTTGTATAATGTCACACGAGTGCTCAAAAATTAACTTATTACAAAGCCGTGGGAGGCAAAGAAAGTGTTTACTTCTGTGACATATAAATCAATGTAATTCATTGCTCTCCCTTTATCTCTCTCTTCATCTGAATATTTAGAAAATATATATTTGCAGTGCTAAAGCTCTGTCCTTTGCTTTGGCTTAATTTTACATTTTTATTTAAAGAAAAAAAAAATGATGCAACCCAAAACACACAGTGCATTTGCATCACTTAATGCGATTGATTCAATTTAGAGTCAATTTACTTTCTTGCTGCAATCAAACCCTCCTAGAGGTCACTTGGAAGCAAACAAAGACCACCTCACTCACATACTTGGACCGGTTGTTCCAGGCTGCACCCATGTGCGATTCAGGCCTAAGCTGCATACGGTATATGACAGCACCCTTTGAGTCTGAGCTTTTAAATGAATTTTGCGGACCGTATTACATATCTGGAGGCATTTGAAGCATATCAGGATAGACAAATGAACACTTCTTATCTACACTATTGCTATATTAGTATTCTGGAGGCCGGATCCTGTTAATCACACGCCGTTCTACTGTGATTAGAATCCTTTTTAATACAACGTCAGAACACAGAGACAGGTATCGTCTTCAATCAGAGCTGCTTTGTACCAGTGTGCTGCTCTAGGCAAAACACAGTGTCGCGCCATTTAAATGAGCAGTGAAATACTACCTTTCTCCTTTGTTCATTTTCAGATTTAGTTTGAAAAAAAAAAAAAGGCAGTGATGCTGAAAGGAGACACAATTGGGTGTCACGTTTGCTTCCCAGACCAATTTCCTATTTTTCCAGAATTCACACCAAATTCCAAACCCAGCTACTTGATCCTAATTAACACTCTCCCTATAAATAACCCAGGCTTTCACTGAATCTGTGCGAAGTCTTACTCCTAGAACACCACTAGCCTTTTTTTTTTGTACATACCTTTCCCTGGTATTGAACGTGTCTGTTTTGTTTATTGAGCTCAGCCCAGCTGACTTAAATCTCTCTGATCCTGATCGCCTGATGCTTTGCCTGTCTATCGACTTTGATTTGGGTTTGCCCTTTCGAATTTGTCCGCCTCGTTCAATAAAACACTGCTCTTGCATCCAAACCCCGTCGTCGCCTGACACTGGGAGCCAAAAGAGACACTCATCTTAGTAAATTGACTCACAGCAAGGGCACACCATTAGATATAGATTAGTTTTCATAGCTATCATGTACTAAATACCAAAAGTAAAGAGAATAAATCAGGGACAATTTATGCAACATCCTCACTTGAACCTTGATAATAAAGGGGGTAAATGTTTAGATCAGCATGTGTTACAAAATACAATACAGAGAACTAAAGACTGTTGTCAATCAGCCGAGGGACTTACTGTGCTTAAGGTATTAATGTAAGTATAGCTATTTAATTACAAGATGTGTTTAATTCAAACCGAGATGTGCGATGAAATCTGTCGTAAATGAAGATGTAAAACCAATTGACATTTACAGAAGACTTCAAACACATAATGTTGAAGAGGCTCTTAGCTCCAGTAAAACATATGAATGGTGCATTTTTTTTTTATTTTTTTTTTTAATGAAGGCTGTGCATCTGTGAAGGGTGACACCGGCGGAGATGACTCGGAGCAGCAGTTGTTCCTGTGAGCATTGATTGGAACATCCGATCCCTGAAAATCGACGTAGATTTACAGAAGAGACATGAAAATAACTTTACGAATAACGTATGAACAACTTGTGGAAGAGACGCACCTGTCTGTAGGAACTGTACTGTACACACAACCATTCAACAACAGCACTTGCACATTACAGGAATTCGGCTGGGAGTTAGTGCCACATCCTCCGCACAATCCTGACTTTGTTCCAAGCCAATTCCAAGTTTTGGTCATTAATAGACTTTGTGGGGGGCCAGCACGGCAGACATGAAGCAGGTCGTCCAATCATGGCAGCGTACTGAGAAAACATTCTACCTTCCAAGCACTAGTGAAATGCTTGGATAAGTGAATTAGTGTAGCAGGGCATTATATAGAGAAATAAAATGAGTTTTTATTTTCCTAACTGTGTTCTGTGAAACACAGTTATGAAACTACTGTGAAATCACAACTCCCAGTTTGACTTGAACACCCCATGTCATTTTACATTGAAGAACAAACCTAAGGTAGCTGAGAAAAAAAATAATATTGATAAATAAAGGCTATTGAATATAATGATTACAAATGCCTATGAGGTAACTGTGACACAAGATCATATGAAGAATGCTGCCTGGTTAATTTGCTGAACAACCAGGTGACTGCTACTCCACAAGAAATGAAACCCGTATTCCTGCTAGCATTTAATCATAACAATTTATATTGAACCATTCCTCCATTTTAAATCTAACCAAAAGAGTTTTTGAATATGTGCGCAACATGACACTTGGAAAATGGAGAGAACGAGCGCCATGCAAGTAGTAAAAATATTTCATCTAATATAGAATGATGATCAATAACAGTGAAGTCAAAATAATCCCGGGAACATTTCTGACCAATTTCTGAGTGTGTCACAGACAGATGTCGTGTCCGTTTTATATTTAGAATTGATTGCAATTTATTTTCGGGACCAACTCGGTCACCATGTAATCATTTCATTTATTTTCTCTATAAATGTGGCACAGGAAAAAACTCAACTACATGAATCAAGCCCTCTATCTATGTTAGGACATTTTAAGTGAGGCACATCTTATAATCTCGTGTGTGCTCAAACTGTTTATCAGGCTTCTGTCAATTTGCTAACCTAAGCGTCACACTAAACATTAGAGTTAATTAACTAAAGTCAAATGTCTTTAGGTTTAATAAAGTGAACAAAAAGGACAACACAAGCCTTGTTTGCCTTTTTTTTTTTTTTCAATGAAGACAATGCCCTTCAATAAAAACCCTTGATTACAGGGTGATAGCCTAGCATCCCCGAGGGCATTTTCATTTATTAACTTTTGGCAATCTGGTGCTCTCTGTGGTAAAAAGGTCAATGCTAGAAACTTTTTTTCCCCCCTGAGGTTGACATGTAAATGCTAGCAGCTCTCTCTAAAGTAGAAATGTTAATGGGTAGCAGCTTTGTCTGAGTTAGACAAAGTCTCAGAAAAGTGTCCGTCTGTCTGCCCAGCCGGATTTTGTCAGAGAATCACACAAAACTGGTTAGACTAACTTACTGTAAGTAAACCTTTCCAGTCCTATTTGCCATAAGTAAAACCTGCAAATGAAATCAAAATGGTGAGGTTATGAGCAGTTATGTGCCAGATTATAAACCTCAAGTTTTGACAGCATACTGCGCAAGTTTCAAACTGTGGCCGCGTCTTAAATCGACCGCTGGACAGAATTTCATGAAACTTTTGCAGTACTTAGATATCTGCCTGAGGTTTAACCTGCACCATGAGTGAAATGTTGAATAAATGTTGTAGAAGTAAGATGTTATGAACAGGTATGTGCCGAATTTAATAATCTACTTTAAAATGAGCTATAAGCTTATGACAAAACATAATCTTTATCAGATATCCTTTTTTGATTTCTCATCTGAGATTCCCTCTCTGATTTCTGAATAGGGAGTGTATGGTTTACAATGAGTACAAGTACAACTTAGCATAAGTGTCATGATCCACATCATGTCTGCTGTCTGTTCTTTTTTTTCCCACGCTGTCAGTGCTGCTCACGTGCTCATGTTTTCCCTAGTCTGTCAGTCTTATTTCCCACGCCTCCGTTTCCGCCCCGTCTGCACACCGGTTTCTCATTCTCCAGGTGATTGCTCAAGCATTTAAGCGCACGCTGCGCATGGCTTAACTGCTGGATTATTGTGCGTTACTTACCTCAATTTTCTCGCGTTTTCTTTTCCGCATTCACGTTGCCAAGTTCGCTTTGTTTCTCGTTTCTCGCTTTTGCCTCTCGTCTCGGATTTGTTCGCCTCGCTCTTTTGATCTCCCGGTTTTGACCTCGCGCTTTCCCTTCTGGTTTTCGGCATCTCGTTTACGTTTTTGGATTTAACGCCTTGCTCTTTGATCTCCCGGTTACCGAATCTCCGCTCTTCCTTTTGACTACGGCTTTCGCTTTCCGTTTCCGCTTTGATTTTCCACCGATTTAATTTTTTGTTCCGACCTCGCTTTCGCACCTCGACCACGCCCCCTTTCAAGACTGCCGTCATACTCCTCGTTTGGATCCATCTCGCTCCGTTCCCGTGCGTGACAGAATAATCCAGCCACGATATGGATCCAGCGGGATTTTGACCGCCTGAGATCAGCACTGGAGAGCCAGGGCGCTCTGCTTGGAGCACATCAAGAGAAGCTGCTCACCGCTAAGCTGTCGCTTGCCGATGTCACAGCCCAGCTCCAAAGACTCCGACTCTCTCCAGCACAAGGTGGAGCTTCCAGTGAGCAACGAGAGCCGCGCCTCCCCGCCCCTCCCACCTACGAAGGAGATCCTGGTACCTGTCGCTCCTTCCTCTCCCACTGCTCACTGATTTTTGAACTTCAATCGTCCACCTTCACCACTGAACGTTCCAAGGTGGCATACGTCATTACGCTTCTCACCGGAAGAGCCCGGGAGTGGAGCACCGCAGTCTGGGACGCTCATGATCCCTGCTGCTCCAATTATGAGAATTTAGCTAAGGAGATGAGAAGGGTGTTCGACCGTTCATGTCATGGCAGGGAGGCTGGACGTAAGCTGTTGAAGCTCAGACAAGGCTCACGCTCGGCCTACGACTATGCCATCGAGTTCCAGACTCTGGCGCTCTCCAGTGAATGGAACGACCGAGCCCTGTGTGATGTGTTCCTTGAAGGTCTGACGGAGGCACTCAAAGACGAGTTAATCACCTAAGAGCTACCCTCGTCTCTTCAGGGACTGATAGATCTGGCCGGACGAGTGGATTCACGCCTTCGTAGACCTACCCGGGGTTCTCCACCCAGGCTCCTTCCCCGACCCTCCTCTCCACGAGCCGACCCCCAGGATGAGCCCATGCAGCTGGACAGAACACGCATCTCCCCAGAGGAGAGACGACGCCATCGAGTTGAAAGGACCTGTTTTTACTGCGGAAAATCAGGTCACCAACTTAAAGACTGTCCAGCAAAAGGAGGCGCCCTCTAGTACAGCTGGGAGCACTAGAGGGCATGGCTCCAAGAAGACTCCCAGACCAACGCCGCCTGCTACCTGTCTTCCTCATCCATGAACACCACACCCACATGGTGCAGGCGCTAATTGACTCAGAATCAGACCACAACCTCATCAATGCGGCTTCAGCCAAGGCTCTGGGTATTCCCGCACTGCTCTTGGAGACTCACCTCAAGGTTCAGGCCCTCGACGGGAGTTCGCTCCCATCTATCACTCACAGAACTCCGCTCATCGGCCTCAGGGTCTCCGGCAACCACTCAGAGCGGACCTCGCTGTTCATCATGGAGGGGTCTCATGCCACGATTGTTCTCGGGCTGCCCTGGCTAATCCGCCACAACCCGCAGATTGATTGGGCCAGGAATTCGATTTCGGCCTGGAGCCCATCATGTTCCAGGACCTGCCTACGAGCTGCCATCACATCATCTCTCTCTCTCTTGCCCCTGCAGGAGAACCACTGGACCTCACCCATGTTCCCTCAGAATACCATGACCTCAAGGAGGTCTTCAGTAAATCTCGCGCCACCTCTTTGCCCCCCCACCGCCCATACGACTGGGCCATCGATCTGCTACCGGGCACCACACCACCCAAGTCAAGTCAAGTCAAATTTATTTATAGCACATTTAAAAACAACCGAAGTTGACCAAAGTGCTGTACAATGATAATAAATAAAAACAAATAAAAATAAATAAAAATAAAAATAAATAACTAAGACCACAACCTCATCACCCAAGGGCCGCCTGTACTCACTGTCAACCAAGGAACACGAGGCTATGAACCAGTACATCACAGAGTCCCTTGCGGCAGGGATCATTCGCCCCTCCTCCTCCCCAGCAGGGGCCGGATTCTTTTTTGTGGACAAAAAAGACGGTTCTCTTCGTCCATGTATAGATTACAGGGGCCTAAATGATATCACAGTAAAGAATCGCTACCCTCTCCCATTAATGGCTACCGCCTTTGAACTCCTCCAAGGAGGCAAGATCTTTACTAAATTGGACTTACGCAACGCGTATCACCACATCCGCATTCGGGAGGGGGACGAATGGAAGACGGCCTTTAATACCCCAACAGGACATTATGAATACCTGGTGGTCCCCTTCGGCCTGACCAACGCCCCCGCAGTCTTCCAGGCTCTAATTAACGATGTTCTCAGGGACTTCCTCAACTCCTCTGTATTCGTCTACCTTGACGATATCTTGGTCTTCTCTCGAGATCTGGAGGAACACCATCACCATGTTCGGCAGGTGCTGCAGAGGCTACTGGAGAACAATCTGTTCATAAAGGCTGAGAAGTGCGAGTTCCACACAACAACCACCACATTCCTAGGATTCATCATTAGTCCCAAAGGCATCAAGATGGAACCAACCAAGCTCCAAGCCGTCACCAGCTGGCCCACTCCCACCTCACGACAAGAACTCCAGAGATTCCTGGGCTTCGCGAACTTCTACCGCCGCTTCATCTGGGGTTACAGCTCTATAGCTGCCCCCCTAACAGCTCTAACCTCTCCCAAGAACCACTTTTACTGGGATCTGGAGGCCGAGAGGTCCTTTACTGAGCTCAAGCACCGATTCACGTCCGCCCCCATCCTAACCATCCCGGACCCGTCAAGTCAATTCGTCGTGGAGGTCGACGCCTCCAGCACGGGGGTAGGGGCCGTCCTGTCCCAGAGAGCCCCACACGATAACAAGTTACACCCCTGCTCCTTCTTCTCACACCGCCTAACCCCTGCTGAAGGAAACTATGGCATTGGCGATCGTGAGCTCCTGGCCATCAAGTTAGCTCTGGACGAATGGAGACACTGGCTAGAGGGGACAGAGGTTCCCTTCCTGGTCTGGACCGATCATAAGAACCTCGAATACCTACAGAACGCCAAGAGACTCAACGCCCGCCAGGCCCGATGGTCTCTGTTCTTCGGCAGGTTCAACTTCACCCTCTCCTATCGCCCAGGATCCAAGAATTCCAAGCCAGACACACTCTCAAGACAATTTACTGCCACTCTTGACAGCAATGCTAATGACACTATCCTGCCTCCTATCTCCTTGCTCGTGGCCGCAGAACTTGACATCGAAAACAAAGTTAAACAAGCCCTGACCTACGAGCCCGGGCCTAGCAACGTTCCCCCTAAACGTCTCTTCGTTTCCCTCTCCCTGCAACCCCAGATCCTGGAGTGGGCCCACTCCTCCAAACTCTCCTGCCACCCTGGCGCGACCCGCACTCTGGCGCAAACCCAGCAGCGATTTTGGTGGCCCACACTTAAGGAGGACGTCTCCAGTTTTGTGGCGGCATGTGACGTTTGTATAAGATCCAAACACACCAACACGGTCCCAGCGGGCCTCCTCAGACCTCTGCCTATTCCACATCGCCCATGGTCGCACATCGCCTTGGACTTCGTCACAGGCTTACCCGCGTCTAACGGCCACACCTGCATCATGACGGTGGTGGATCGGTTTTCGAAGGCTGCCCACTTCGTCCCTCTGACAGGACTGCCCTCTGCCAAGGAGACCGCTGAACTCATAATTAACCATGTCTTCAAGCTCCATGGCCTCCCCAAAGACATTGTTTCAGATCGGGGCCCACAGTTCACATCCCAATTCTGAAAGGCCTTCTGTAAGTTAATCGGGGCCACTCCCAGCCTGTCTTCAGGGTTTCACCCCCAATCGAACGGCCAGACCGAAAGGAAGAACCAGTCCCTCGAGGTCGCCCTGAGGTGCATGACCACCCGGGACGCCCCTTCTTGGAGCAAGTTTCTGCCCTGGGTAGAATACGCCCACAACTCCCAGGCCTCGTCATCAACTGGTCTGTCCTCCTTCCAGTGCTGCTTAGGATTTCAGCCACCCCTGTTCCCATCTCAGGAGGAGGAGGTCAACCTCCCGTCCGCCCAGGCCTTCATCCGACGCTGCAAAAAGACCTGGCGGAAGGCAAGGAAGACGTTATTGCTTGTCGCCAAAAGATACAAGAAACAAGCTGACTGCTCAGGCTCCTAAGTACAGAGTGGGGCAAAGAGTCATGCTCTCCACCCGAGATATTCACCTAAAAACGATCTCTTGCAAGCTCTCCCCCCGATACATTGGACCCTTCACAATCACCAAGATTGTCAACCCATGCGCTGTCAAGCTCCTGCTCCCCTCTACTATGCGGCGAGTCAACCCTACGTTTCACGTATCCCAGCTACGCCGTCTCGCCTCATGTTCATGTCTGCTGTCAGTTCTTTTTTTTTCCCACGCTGTCAGTGCTGCTCACGTGCTCATGTTTTCCCTAGTCTATCAGTCTTATTTCCCATGCCTCCGTTTCCGCCCCGTCTGCACACCGGTTTCTCATTCTCCAGGTGATTGCTCCAGCATTTAAGCGCATGGCTTAACTGATGGATTATTGTGCGTTACTTACCTCAATTTTCTCGCGTTTTCTTTTCCGGATTCACGTTGCCAAGTTCGCTTTGTTTCTCGTTTCTCGCTTTTGCCTCTCGTCTCGGATTTGTTCGCCTCGCTCTTTTGATCTCCCGGTTTTGACCTCGCGCTTTCCCTTCTGGTTTTCGGCATCTCGTTTAAGTTTTTGGATTTAACGCCCCGCTCTTTGATCTCCCGGTTACCGAATCTCCGCTCTTCCTTTTGACTACGGCTTTCGCTTTCCGTTTCCGCTTTGATTTTCCGCCGACTGAATTTTTGGTTCCGACCTCGCTTCCGCACCTCGACCACACCCCCTTTCAAGACTGCCGTCATCCTCCACGTTTAGATCCATCTCGCTCCGTTCCCGTGCGTGACAATAAGTACAACTTAGTGTAAACACAGCGTAAGATACTCAACCTAACAGAATTGTAGTTGTTTGTATTAATAAGTTAGGCAGAGAGTTTTGCCGTACAGAAAGAAAGACAGGCATGTACGTGGGTTTGAACCTAAAATAATAATAATATCACTGACTACCTTAAATCTGATCAGCTTATTTTTAGCTTTAACTATTTCTACAGACTTTTTTTCTGTCAACAAAGGGTACTAACGCTAGTGGTAAAATACATTTCTCAGAGAAAAGCATGTTAATGTTAAAATAACCTTCTATGAGGTAAGGATGTTAATGCTAATATACTTTTGATGTTAATCCTATAGCAATTTCTCTGAATAAAACATGTTAATACAATAGCAATTAATCTGAAGTAAACATGTTCACCTCGCATAAATTGTTATAGCATTAACATTAACCAGAGTAATTGCTATTGTATTAACATGTTTTATTCAGAGAAATTGCTATAGCATTAAGATGTTCACCTCGCATAAATTGCTATAGCATTAACATGTTAATGCTATAGCAATTTCTCTGAGGTA
The DNA here is from genome assembly GCA_030347435.1 of Clarias fuscus. Taxonomy (NCBI): domain Eukaryota; kingdom Metazoa; phylum Chordata; class Actinopteri; order Siluriformes; family Clariidae; genus Clarias; species Clarias fuscus. The sequence continues at coordinate 5,876,943 of CM059206.1, read as the reverse complement.
AACATGTTAATCCTATAATAATTTATGTGAGGCAAACATGTTAATTCTATAGCAATTTCTCTGAAAAAAAAAAACTGGTTAATGCTATAGCAATTATTCTGAGGTAAACATGGCAATGCTGTAGCAACTTTTTCTGAGGTAGAAATGTTAATGCTATAGTAACTTTCTTTGACATAACCATGTCAATGCTATGCTAATTTTTCAGAGATAAACAAGTTCATGCTATAGCATTTTCTCTGAAGTTATTACCATAGTAACTGTATCTGGGGTAAGGATAATGCTAATTTCTCAGCAGTAAACATTTGTTTTTATAGTAGCTGTCCCTGAGGTGGACATTTTAATAAAATGTTAACAGGTTGTCATTATAATGCTAGCAGCTTTCTGAATAACATTTCTAAATGGGAGCTGTACTTAACCATAAATTAAGTTGGCGTGATTGTGTGATTATACTGTACATTATGTATTTAAACATTCTACTCATTATAGTTGATTTTTTAATGAATGCATTTTTTTATTCAATCACGGTCTATTAAAAGCTAGCTGTTGTGATGAGAAAAAGAATTATGCATTTGGGATTCTTTTAGTCTAGCAAATCAGTTGTTAGCTGATTGCTTGAATCTCTTCCGTTATTGAAGTTTCATCCAGATCTCAATAAACTCACATGCAAATGCGATCATCTTTGCTGCCCGACAGGAAGATGCTTTTTTTTTTTCTGTTTCTGCTTTAAAGTTACAGCTTAGACAGCTACACTATAGGCAAAAAGACACGGAGCCGACAGCTGGTAAAGTCACCTGCTGGAGTTTAATGCAAAAGAAAAGTAGATTAGAGTTTATTCATGTGAAAAGATAGCTTTGACAGTATATTGTACTTTAAATGGTAAAATAACACATTTGAGTCATCTCCGCTCTTACTGCAGCTCTGTAGTTTAGTTAAGTAGCATGAGATGTGTTTGGCTGTGCTGTGCATTGGTGGTCACTATGCTACGGGCCTGCTGTGAATTCTGGATGAATGTTCAGCACTATTTCAGGCCTACTGTGGGCTGTTTTACTACTATTATTTACACGTTCACACAGGCCAAATAAAACAAGGCTGCAGACCAGATTTTGCCTGGGGGCCTTGTGTTCAACATGTGGGATTGTTGGTCACAGCCTAAAAGCAGTAATGAAGACATTTCTTCAAACAAGGAATTCAACTTTATCTCTGAATTGAAACTCCAACAAAGACAATAGTAGAATAGGTTTTACCTAATGAAATAAATTAGTTCTGGCAGGGGTTGACATAAGTGATGGGACAATGGCCTGGGGTCAGTAGAAAAGGAACCTTTACCTGGCAAGTTGCTGTGCTGATCGGGTCAGTAATAGATTTTGTCACCACCCCATATACACAGAGCCTAAATAACCTTTGTGGGAAACCGTTTAGATAAGTAAATAATGTTTGCATGTTTATTCAGTCCGTAGTGGCATGATGCTTGGTGGGTTTTGTCCGGGTACTCCAGTTTCCTCCAACAGTTGAAAAACATGCAGATTAGGCTAATTGGCCTTCCCAAGGTGCCTGTATTGTGCAAATGAAAGTGTGTGTATGTGTGTGTGCCCTGCGATGGACTGTCACCGCATCCAGCGTGTACCCTGCCTCGTGCCTGAAATCTCCGCTGCAGGCCGCCAGTGAGTATTCAGTGCATGTTGCTTAATAATGATCAAAAACATGAAACAGAATTACCTATGAAAACTTTTCCAGTGCAGAAGATAATCTTGAACTTCAGTTTAATCTTCCTAAACTGTGTGTCTCAGTTTATACTGATGGCAGGTTATGTCCGACTCTGATGACATAGATAGATGTTTTGGACCATTTACACTTAATTCATGAACTTTTTTTTTTTTTTTTTTAAAGAAAGAGACTGAAACAGGACTAGAGTACTATGTAACATGTGACCTCGTGAAACAACATACTATTTATATACACTAAATTAGCACAGAATGGTGCTGGTGTTCCTGTGCAGCCTCAATATAAATGATACAAGAGCAAGAAGCAGAGGTTAACTTCAAATTACACAGCAGCAAAGAAATGAAAAGTTGACACACAAGTTGGGTGGAAATATGTAAGAAGTCAAATAATAATAATAATAATAATAATAATAATAATAACCACATTATTAATCTATCTTTTATGTAAAAAAAAAAATTCTAAAAGAGAATATATATTTTTGTTGCTTTACAAATATACACAGTGTGTGATATAATAAATAAACAGTGTCATGGAAAAAGTTTTATTGGACACTGGTTCTGGGTAGTCAGGGACTTTGGGGTGTTTGGTTCATTTATTGCATTCCCTCACCTCACTGGGTTGGGTACAAAAAATGCCTCCAGACTTTGGGGGAAGAACATGTTTGACTACAAGCCACTGCTGCGACCTTCCATGTCTTCGACAAGCCATAAATATTTACCAGTGCTTCATCTTCTCTCCCAGGTAGACTGCAGACATCGGAAAGGTCATCGCAATTTCGAGTCAACATCCATTTATGCATTTCCTTGCGAGATTAAAAGCCTTGTGTTACACACACCGAGGGCAGCATAGTCAGGGAAATAACCCTCGCTGCTTTTTCAGAAATGTTAGAGTAGCCCTTATTTTCAATTTGCACTAAATTACTTTTCTTTCAATTGTGTTATATATAAAATGTTTATTGTTTTATACAAAAGCACATTCGTGTTTTGCAGCGTTTTATTTTCCCAGGCTTGGTTTCAAATCCCATCATGCTTGTTAATCCCTACACTACAGAATCATGCACACTAGCCAGCAGGAATCTGGTGAAATTGATTTGGCAACATTACAGACATTTGGACAACATTGGTATTAGGTTATATTTGACTGTTAGAATTACTTCGATTAAATAACGTCAGGAAATTGTTGACTACAAGATGATGGGATAGCACTAAATGAATGCCCCTAGAAACTTTAAGGGACCATGAATATAGTCGAACATTGTTGGAATTAATGTTAATCGACATAAATGCACAAAATAAAGGTTAAAATGTCATTGTTTAGAAACTGTATTTGTAGTGTTTGTGTTTGGATCATTCATTCAACGTTACAGATGTAGCTCAACCCGAATTGGACTTCTACTGTTGCGGCACCCGGTGGTGGCATCATAAGTTGCTTTAATAAATAATGAAAAAAAAATTCAATGTATATTTCTACATTCCAGGACACAGTTTTAGTCAAACGCATGCGCGCTGATTTGAACTTGAATAAATAAACAGACAGGATCAGCCGTTAATTTCCATCAACTTGTTGGTATTGAAATTAATAAGTCTTTTTTTCCAAAAAGTTTATTGCCAAATAAATCTTTGTTATTAAATTAATGTTAAAAATAAAATAACAGACATATGTCAGATTCTCGCACCGGAGCCCCGTCAGACAATCACAATATATATATATATATATATATTAAAATAAGTTACATAAATGAAGCATTTTTTATTCATTTATAATATCATCATGAATAAATATTATAGCATCTCGTTTTTTATTTTAATGAAGTATTTGTCATGGGTCTAGCTGGTGGTGCTGGCTAGACCCGGCTGATGGTGTGGTTGCCGTGGGCATATGGGTAGGCATGAAGGCAGAGGGGTTGTTGAAACAGAAAGTCTTTATTTAAACAAAACTCAAAACAGACAAACAAACAAAGGAACCAAAACAACAAACGTAAACTAAAACTAGGGCTCAGGAAAAACAAAGGGATGGCGCGCCAACACAGGGACCAGGAGCTGACACAGGGGACCAGGAGCTGACACAGGGGACCAGGAGCTGACACAGGGGACCAGGAGCTGACACAGGGGACCAGGAGCTGACACAGGGGACCAGGAGCTGACACAGGGGACCAGGAGCTGACACAGGGGACCAACAAAGAGAACTGGGGATGAGGAAACATGGACCTGAGCTAACTAAGACACATAGGGGAACTAGAGACTGGACAGACAGGAGACTGGAGAGACAGGAGACGGGAGAGACAGGGCTAGACAGGACTGGAGACTGGAGAGACAGGACTGGAGACTGGAGAGACTAGAGACAGGAGACTAGAGACAGGACTGGAGATGGAACAGGCTGGGTTAGTGGTTAGTTGGGTTAGTAGCTACATGGAATGCTGGGGACACTGGATGCTGACCTAACCAGGTTAGTATCTAAAGGGGTTAGTGGCTAACCGGGTTAGTACTGACCTAATGGTGGGGAACTGAAGACAAAGGCAAAGCACACATGAGGCTACTCCAAACTAGCGGCTAACCTACTAGCGACCAGAACCACTAGCAGTCAATCCCCCTAGAGGCTAGCCTACAGGAGGCTAACCCTACTAAGGGCTAACCCTACTAGCAAGTAAGGCCTACTAGCGGCTAACCCTGCTAGCGGCTAGACCCTCATGTGGCTACACAAAACTAAACAGACAAAGAACTAGACCAGAAGACAGAACAGTACTTACACAGGAGGAGACACAGCCTAGCTAAACATGAAACAGGATAGCTCCATGAATCCAGCAACACAAGGAACATAAAGAGAACAAACAATAGAGCCCTAGACAAACAAAGGTAAAACAATATAACTAAAATATAAACTTAAACAAACAAAAAGGAATGCCCACATGACGGTAGTTACAAAAACAAATAAACATGCATACAAACATACCAGACAAATACAAACATAACAAACCAAACAGACAAACCTACTGACAAACAATGATCGACCCAGTTTCCCAGAACAAACTGCTATTTATAGAGACTTTAATGAGGCACCTCAGTCCAGGTGAGCACTCATCACCTGACTGAGGTGCCTTCTGGGAAACTGAGTCAACCAACAAGAACTACAGACATCGGGACAGTGACCTCTGGTGGAGGCTCCTAACAGTATTAGTATATAATAAACTAATAATTTTTTTTTTTTTTTTGCATATTAGTCAACAGTGCCAGCTGATTAGAAAACGAAACAGGCAATCAGACATAGTGTGTAGAAGTCTGTGAGTAGCTAATTTATCGACAGTTTTGTAACACTGGACAAAAGAAAAGACGTTGAGCGGCAGCGGCGACTGGTGCAAAAAAAATTTTTTGGGGGGGGCGCAAACAAAATAAAAATTAAACTTTTAATACTCGCCTGTAAATAGCCATTTATCAGGTGATTGCGGATCATTACTACTAGTATAAAATAAAGGCCTGACTCACATCCCATCCATTCAGCAGCTCCGCTTGCCATAAGAAGTGCTGGAAAAGACTATTTGAGAATGGTCCAATCACATGAGCCCAAATATTTAAAAACAATATTGATTCGCTAAGAACAAAAGTGAGAGGGTTCGGGGCGCACAGTGCTCCGCCCCAAAGATGATTTGAAAAGATCCAATCAGAGCTCAGCCTCAAGTCACATGCACTTGACTAGGCACGTTATTTTTCATATAACTTAAACAGCTGAATAAAGTTAAATTTACACAAGGAATTAATTCTTGCGTTTGGTTTAGACTTATTTAGCTTTTTCAATGTCTATACTACCATATCATATATTTGTGTTTAATACTGTTTTATTACAGTTTGTAATTTATCAGATACTTTCAAGTTAATTTTAATCACTCGAAACACAACCCATGATTTTTATGCGATTTTAAAAATTATTAAATAAAACTAGTTATTGCATTATGTTTCAAGACATCCTTAATTTACCTCTACAATGGGGTAATTGATAATCAGTGTTCATATTTATATGGATAATCATCTGAAACATGCGACTTTACATGGCCACTTACTCTAACGTTAACCTAGAAAAATGTTTATGCTGAATAGTAGTGCGCGCTTACTGCATTACATGTGTGATGACAAAACGTTATGATTTTGTGAACTTGTGTGCGTGAAAAAAATTAACCAACACGCTTTGTATACTTGCCTCACATACGTGAAAATCATATATAGTTATAGAATGTCGGCTTTTACATAAACTAATGGGAAAAATTTCAGATGATGTAATTCGCAACGTGAATAATCTGTAAGCGCATCCTCTGGAGCTGAGATTTCAGTCTTTTTGCAAAATGTCCCTTAGCACCTGGTGGTCATTTCAGGGATGAATTTAAAAGGCGGCTGATTTAAATCTCCCGCAGCGGTGAATGTGATGGTAAAGCACATTCTGGTCTCCTACCTACTGTATCTCAATGTCATTTCAATGGATCCTCACAATGGATATCATCGCAATATTTTTACAAATATATAACAATGGACATACCATGTTAGAGATAACATGCATTTATGCAGATTGCTTTAGGATGGGATCTGTAGAGGTCGGAAATGGAAAGACTTACTGTTCTAAATGCCTGAAGATCTGAATTCTGATAAATAAACCAAACAAAACCAATGGTCCTTATGATGTGTCACTAAATACACATCAACACTATGAATGACACAATGCTAATGCTAATAGCACTACAACACTTATGCTCATAAATGCGCAGCAGGAGTGATGATAATTACACAATAACAATACTAGAACAACTAGATAATTATACAAATAAATACCAAAAAGTGTAATTACACAACAGCAAATGCTGATGATTACACTTCACTGTTGATAAGCATAAAGTGGTAATATTGATAACCACACAATACAACAGCATTGATATTCATATATCACACATTCATATAATAATATTCTCATTGTTCTAATGATAACAAAACCACATCGATGTTCAGTGCTGGTGGTGCTGATAACATTCCAGTGCCAATAGCTGACTCACTCATTGTCTATACCTCGTTATCCTGTATTCAGGGGCCTGCAGCCTATGCCAGAAGACTTACGGCATGAAGTGGAGAACACCCTAAACAAGGTGCCAATCCATTGCAGCACGCACAGACAAAATCATATGCTCATTCACAGACTACAGGTAATTTGGAGATGCCAGTTACTGTAGCCTAATCTGCATGTCTTTGAACAGTGGGAGGAAACTGGAGCACCTGGAGGAAACCCAACAGGCATGGGGAGAACATGCAAACTCCATGCACACAAACCCTGAGGTGCAAGGTGGCTAACCACTAAGCCAATGTGCTGCTCGTGCTAATTCAATTCAATTCAATTACATTTCATTTGTATAGCACTTATAACAATGGTCTTTGTTGCAAAGGAACTTTACAGTTCACAATCAAAGGAAAATTACGGAAACTGCCAGCTCAGGAGCGCATAGGTAGCTCGACAGAGGGAGGTGGCGTAAAAGAGGGAAAGAGAGAGAAAGAGAGAGAAGAAAAGATAAGAGAAGAAAAAAGAAGAGAAGACACGATAGATACCAGTTAGGTCTGGTCACAGTCACATAATGTACAAAATGAATGTATATTTAGTGCAGAGTGCAAGCAGAGACTCCGGCAGGACTAAATATGACACCATAACTAAAACGGAGAGCCAGAAGGAAACACAGACATGAAGACTCCCTGGGATGTGAAGTGACCAGTCACTCCACCGTCAACAAATCTGAGTGATCAATGAGGGTGTGGAAGACAGCATCTAAACATACCAGTTCACCAGAATACTCTACGCCCCCAGATCTGCTCCTTTACCTAAGGCTAATCTATTTACAAAAATGCTTGGCTAATTAAACTTTTTTTTATTTTTATAGGTTTGAGACCATGTAATGCTGCATAGGCCAAAATTAGTGTTTTAAAATAAATGTGAAATTTGCCTGCAAGCTGATGCAGTGTAGATACAGTAGGATAGGGGTGATGTTGTTAATGATGGTTATAATAACAAAGCAACACTGCTGCTAATCTCACCAACTCCGAACCTCCATCCATTTTGATCATCATTCTGATTGGTTAGGTCACAATATGGCTTACAAAAAGTGAAATCCACCTACGACATAAAGAGACAGCCAGCGAGAAAACACAGTAACCAACTCTGACATGCAAACGCTTCAGCAATATTTATGTTTCATTTGTACTTGTGAAGATGTATTTTTGGAAGGCTAGAGCTTCATGCATTTTAGCAAAATGCTGTGCCTAATATTGGTTCAGTTTTCAACAAAATAATATCAATGTATGAATGACTTCAGTTGCATTCTCTTGTAACAATAGAGCTCCAGCTCTTACCGCACTTGCATCAACTTCAAGTTTAAAGGATTTGGAACAATCAGGATCTGCAAGCACAGGTGTAGCACAGACAGCTTTCATGCTGTTAAAAGCTTGTTGAGAATCACGAGTCAGAACAAATGACTTGGACAAGCTAAGCAAAGAAGTAAGAAGTGAAAGAGAAAAATGTGTTGTTTTTCCCCTAACATCAACAGCAGTATTCCTCCACAGTCAGAGCAAGTTTATTGTATGAGACAGTATAAAATGGCACTTACGTTAGAATCTGCAAGGGTCATTTAAATCAAACAGGAACTTTTGATTGTGCAGAATAACAGAACAGTTATGAGAGTAAAAACTCTCCCTATTTTTTTATATATGATTCCAGTGTTTCACTAACTCCTGGATACCGTCAAGATAGAAAGTTTTCTCAGTATGTCGGAGCTACAGTATGATTGGACTGTCTGAAATGCTGGCCTCCCAGAAACTCCTTTAATGGCCCAAACATGTGGAGATGGCATGGAGCAATGTCAGAACTGTACGGGGGTTGTGGCTCATAGGCGAGTTCCTGTTATGTGCAAGTGGTGTTGGTGAATGCTTGTGTGCAGAGGTGGGTGGAGTAGCCAAAAAATGTACTCAAATAAGAGTAGCTGTACTTCAAAATAATATTACTCAAGTAGAAGTAAAAAGTAATCATCCAAAATATTACTCAAGTATTCGGTGAAAAGATTCCTCAAGTACAGAGTAACTGTTTCATCATAATGTACGATTTTTTTTTTTTAAAGAAATTATGTAAGCAGTCAGACAAAATTATTAAATAATGTACAAATTGCAACATTTCCAAATAATAAAATAAATAAATTTGAATAAAACTAAATATCTTTACAAAAAGGCAAATTAAGGAATAAGAAACACAAATTTCCTAATCTCCCTTTTTTCACAATATCCTAAATCCCTGCTGTAGGTAACATATGTAAGTTTGAACAGTGTAACTATTTCCTGTGTAAGATAGACTGTATATTCAGTCGCAAATGACTCAGCAGAAAATAAAATAACATTAGAACATGTGTACAAGAGTCTCACTTCACCATAAACTGTGTCCAGCAGAACAAATGTAAGAAAATTATATACTTAGCCTCTAGTTTATTTGCTAATTATATATGTTAAGATTGCAACATTAAATAAAACAGCTAAATTAAGCGTGGTGACATGTTTGCTTCACTGTCTACCACTGCTGAAGACAAGCCCCTCCCCCTTCTGTGTGGTTATGTGACTCCATGTGGTTATTGTTCTTGCGGCTGATTGGTCAAACAGAGTCATGTGATTATTGTCGCTACATCTGATTTGTGAAACACAGTCACATGGTTGATCCACCTGCTGCATTTCTCTGGAAAACACAAAGAATATCTAAAGTGTCGAATAAATGAGCTACCTCATCATTTAAGAACATACAGCATTCTTTAAAAGGTTTGCAACATTCAAATGTTTTACTGCAGCTAAGCATCTTGTTAGCGTACTATGGTTGAAATCTTCTGTAAAAGACAAATCACTTTCACGCTTTAATTCATGATACATTTCATAGACCTGGTTTGACTTGAATGCTCCTCGTATATGGATGTACTGTACATTATTTGGTTAAAAGTTTGTGGATATCTCTCCATCGAATTTATGCGTATTATTCCAGATTTAGTCCCCTTTCGCAATTATAATACACACTGAAACCAGATTTCGAAGCTTGGCTGTGATTTACATTCATTCAACCGAAAGAGTATTAATGAGGTCAATGAACCCTAATGTTGGGCAAAAAAACCCTAGACAACAGCCAGGATTCCAATTCACCCCAAAGGTGTTTGGTTTTGGGTGCTGTGGAGGCCACTCAAGTTCCACTCCAACCTTGATAAACCATATCATCATTGATCTTGCTTTGTGTACATGACTGTGGTCATTCTGGAACAGGTCTGGACCTTAGTCACCAAAGAGAAATCTTGCATGGGGTGCATGTTCTTCCTGTGCCTGATAAGTTTCCTCCGGGTACTCCGGATTCCTCCCACAGTACAAATACATGCAGATTAAGCTAATTGGCATTTCCAAATTGCCTGCAGTGTGTGAATGAATGTGCCAGGCACACCACGACCCTTTGAACTGGATAAAGTGGCATAAACAATGAGTGAGTAAGAGCTAGTTGTTCTTGTCCACTATATTAATAAAATTACAAAATAAAATAATATGTTTTCTAATTTTCTAATATCTAATAAGGGTCTTGGTGGATCCTAATTAAATCCAAGGAATGCATGTCAGAGAATCTGCACATTCTCAGCTCTCATGGTTATATTTATTTACAGAATAGTACTACATCAACTGATCAGACAAGTCAACTCCTCCAAATTGATTGTTGCAAAAAGTGTAAGACAGGAAATGCTTACCTGCCAAGAATGCTTCATGCATGGTAGAGAAAATATCAATAGCCAGGGGTGCCGTAAAATGAGGGGGCATCTGGATTGGTAATGATGATTACAGGAGGCCCTTAAAAATCCTGTGGCAATTGAAAAGGGATGGAGGCCCAGTATCTTAGGTTTGCAATGGCCTTAGAATCTTAGCAGCACCCCTGCAGATACCTTACCTCTGTCCATGCCTTTAACAATGATAATTTGACAAGCTTGTATCCACCTCCTGGAGCCTCTGGGATCATTCTTCTTTTGAGCTCTTCTTCACTGGCCTAAAGGGGATTTTTTTTCCTGTTGTCTTTGTATAGGCCACATACAAATATTCGATGCTGCTGCGGTTGTTTGAAATGCTTAGCAGTGATGTCGAAATTATCTGCAAACAAATGGTAAACAAAGCCCAGGACTGGCTTGATCAGATTTATGACTGAATCAAATGCGAGTTGAGAGCCTGAAGAGAATGTTATTTATTTATTTATTTATTTTTTTTGCAGTGTAGACACTGAAATGTATCTTGTAGCCATTACTGCTGTCAGTCATAATAAAAAATATGAACCTCTACTTGGTTGGATTAGCCTTCATATATTGGGTCATTTCAGGGTGAGCTTTTGTTGCCACTATTCTTTTTTAATAATAGAAAGGTTTTTGAGGGTTGTAGAAAGTTTTACAAGTGTCCTTCATCATATTCAGAAGAGGTCTCAAGTGGAATAGGTAGTCACAAACCTCTGTGTCTTTTTTACTGTCATTTTAAATATGATCCTTAAGATCACTTGTACGAAGGTTTCAGGAGATTACTCTGAATATGTCTCTTGGCATAACAATCATTGGAGACAACACTGAAGGGGGAAAAATATTTTTTATTTTTTCAATTAAATCAAGCCCTGGATAATATCCAGCTTTACCAGTGTCATATAAAAGACGAGGCCTATGAAATATAAAACTCCTAGATTGTGACATCAGTACATGTGCACTCCTCTTTGCTTTGTTCTTTGCAGCCTTTAGTGTGGCATCACTGGTTTCAAACCATGTCACCTCTTATGATGCTTTTTCCTGAAAGATCCAGTGGTGTAGCAGGCCAGTTTATATTGCTCAAGGAGTATTAATTACTCCTTTAAAAACCTGCTCTGTTAGAGATGTGAATGACATGGTAGTACTATACAGTGTGGTGACACACAAACGATTGCTGAATGATCCTTTAAAATTAGGCAAGCCAGTTCTAGTCTTTCAGAAATTTCTACATGAGTGGGCCAATCCATGATGCAAATTACAAGGCTGTCTTGGTATGATGAATGATTTAGAACATCTGACAACACAACGTTAACTTCTAGAAAATACAGGCATTTCTAAATCCATACAGCAGAACTGTGTACTGTGGGGAATTTTTGGGTTGATGAAAGGTGCGATTTCCATGCACAAGGAATCAGTGGCATTTGCAAATAACCCTTTAGCAATCCAAGTTGAATCAAACATTTGTTAAAGCATCTCCTATCTTGTATAAAGAATATATGTAAACCAGAGGCTGGAACCACATTGACATGTTTTTAATCAGTACACAAGAGATATAACCCATTTGATTTCGGGACAAATAAAGCAGCCGAGCTCCACAGCCTACAACAGAATCTACTGCTTTTCCAATCAATGCCTCAACAGATATTTGACCTCCACTTTTATAGGCATGCTTTCGGTTAAATTAACACAGTAGGCTTGCTGCTTAATGGGTTTAGTTGCAGTAATTAGTATGCTGTGTTGTACAACAGTGGTGCAGGAATGATCCTTACCAAAACTTACACAACTGTTAGTTCTGACCGAATAATCTAATAGAACGATGCTTACTACGGTAATAATAGAGCTTACCAGTACTTAACTATATGTTAGATGTTGAACTATATGTATCACTTGGTGTCGTGGGTGTTCTAACAATCATTAATCACACATTTGACAGCATGGGTGAAAGTAGGTCTCTATGGAGACGCAGAAGCAGAAGAACATATGTGATAATTTTGGCTTAAAAAACCTTGTCTTATTCGTAATTGCTTCTAAGTCGATCTGAACCGCCTCTGAACCATCCATGTTGTTCTGTTTACCGCTAATGTAAGCTACAATGCTAACTAGCTTCTAAGTTAAGGGTGAAACCCAAATCCCGCTCTAACACCTAATCAAGGGCACTACTTGGTGTGGAACAGAACTAAACCATATATCACTAGACTTCCATTTAATGCTATTTGGTGGCATGCTGGCTTAGTGGTTAGCATTGTCGCCTTGCACGTCCAGGGTTCAGGAGTTGCTTTGAGTTTAAATGTTCTCCCCGTGCTTGGTGGTTCCCTCTGGGTACTTCGGTTTCCTCCCACAGTCCAAGGACATGCAGATAAGGCTAATTGACATTCCCCAAAGGGTGTACCCCGCCTTGTGCCCAAAGTCTCCTGAGAACGGCTCAAGGCCCCTGCAACCTTGTACACAGTATAAAGAGGTATAGAAGTTGAGTGAGAGTGAGGAATTCAATCTGAAAAACTGAGAAGTTAGTTCATATTCTAAAGCAGAATAAATGGAATAAATCCCAACTTCCTCTGTAACCCCTGATCAAGGGCACTACTTGGTGTGTGGAACAAGGGATTGTACACCCTACATAATGCACTAGATGTCCATTTAACTCTATTTGGGATTCTAAAGTGGAATAAGTGGAAATATAAAGAGAAACTTGTTAGATTTAAAGAACTGTCCACCACTTCCGTGGTTTATTCTCCTAATCTTTTGGCTACGTAGTGGCAGTAAGAATTTAATCCTTGTTAATTACACCAAATGTTGGTCGCTTACTGTTTGTTGAAGATTATCTGTGGAACAAAAGAAACAAAAATTCATAATATGTTGATAATAAATTAAGTTTGTGGAACTGTTGTATAGAAACATTGTCATGTTCCACGTTATTCAGTACAACAGCACTTGCTCTCTGTCAGCCTGTTAATGGTGACATTAGTGGGCATTTCCAATGGCTGTTTACTTTCAAACAAACCATTGGAAATGCCCACTAATGTCACCATTAATAGGCTGCCAAAAAAGGTTTTGGAAATACAAGCTTTCCCAGACTCAGAAATACAAGAAGCATCTTCACTGGTCGGGTAGTCTTTCAACAAATACTCATCTGTTATTTTAAGACACAAAGGTCAGTTGTTCTGGATCAGTTCTTGCAAGAACAGTGTTAATAAGTGCATTTGCAAACCTCATCAAGCAGCATGATGAAACTGGCTCTCATGAAGATCAAAACTTACGTCTGCAGAGGAGAAGTTCATTTAAAATTACCATCCTCAAAAATCACCAAATTTAGAGAGAGAGAAAGAGAGAGGGGGAGAATGGTTATGAGAAATGCTCATAGAGAACCTTAAACTATATGATTATTTCCTGCAGAATACTACAGACATTTCAACTCAAGTTGAACACATTCATCCCAACTTTGTCCTGTGTCTAGGCAGTGCTTTTAATGCACAGTCTGCAAAGACGTTTTGTGACTCAGGATGGCAGGGACTAGACACCTGGTGAGCTCTGTTCAATTATATTCGCATATTTTTTATTACTTGCAGAAATAGCTTGGATAAAAAAAAAATAGTACCTTGATCTGTTTGAGCAGTTTTTGGCAAACCCCCAGAAGTGGTAATGAATTTTACGAGTACTTTAACCACACCTGAGCAATAGTAATTTCACAAGCAGGAATAGGTTAAGCAAAACAAATAGTTGCACAAATTATCAGTAAGCACTAACTCCCTGACTTACCTTTAGGCAGTTGCCCAACATAATCAACCAATACACCTTAGTAGACATCTACACATTAGGAGATATCATCTACTGTATTTGTTAATATAAGGTGGATTTTGTATTAAATAAAGCCTGGTCCAAATAGAAATCCTGTTGCCTTTTCTCTATATTTTAAGAAAAAAAAATCTTACCGTCTGTGCATGTTCTGTCCATGTCTTTTGGGTTTTTAATTAGGTTCCCTGGTTTTCTCACAACACACAAAGCATGCCATTAAGTTAGGATTGCCACCTGTTCTGTTTATTCATTTGGGTGATTATACACAGCTATAGTCATGTGTAAGATTTAGTACTCTCTCTTTAAATTCTAAGACAATGAAGCCAAAAAGAAAATTATGTGGACAATACCAAGTCCCCCCATGATTTAATAGCTTGTAGATCCACCTTTAGCATGGGTAACTTGAAGTAATAGATTCCTGCATGTGTTTTTCAGTTTCGCACATTGTTGTTGACAAATTTTGACTCGTTTTTCTTTAAAAACTTGCTTCAGTTCTTTGAGGCATTTACTTGTACACAGCTCTCTTAAGGTCACACCACAACATTTTACATAAGTGGGTTGAGGTTTGGACTTTGCTCTTTCTAAAACCTTGATTTTTTTTGTTTTTAGCCATTTTGATGTAGATTTTCTAGTGTGATTCAGATCACTGTTCTTGTTGCATAACCCAATTTCTAGCAAATTTTAGGATTTGGACAGATGGCCTCAAATTTGCCTCTAGAATACTATGGTGTTCAGCAGAGTTCATGTTCAAATCAATGACTACAAGATGCCCAGGTCATGTGGCTGCAAAAACAAGGCAAAATCATCACCCCTTCACTGTCGTGATTGACAGTGCCTATGGGTGTTCCTGATGAAATGCTGTGTTTGGTTTTTGCCAAACATCTTCACGTTGGTCTTGTATATCCATGTTCCAGAAGTCTTGTGGTTTGTTATGTTCTTTTTAGACTGGAGAGGCTTTCTCCTGGAAACACTTCCAAACAAACCGTACTTGTTCAGTCTTCTTCTAATTGTGCTGCCATAGACTTCATTAACATGCTCAGTGAGGCCTGTATGGTCTGACATCTAGGTCTTTTTTTTTTTTCTTTAATTCTCTGGGCATTGCAGGGTCTGATCTTGGGGAGAAGGCACTCTTGGAATGACTAGCAATTGTCTTGAATGCTTTGCTTTGCTCAATGATTGTTTATGTGTTTCCCTCTTGGCATTGCGTTAACACATATATGAATACTCCAGACTAAGCTGAAACTTACCCTCTCAAATTCTGTGGAAGCAGTAAAATGTAACTTAGCATTGCCCACATGTTGTTAACCAAATAATGGAATGGTGACAAAAAGTTTCTGTTGTTGTTTGTCTGTAGTTATATTTGCCTAATACTGAAACCTGCAATTATCATATTATTATTATTTTATTTTAATAAAAAGTTAAAGAAGTGGCTACTAAGTTTTAGACATGGCTGTATACGTGCTGCATCTACGGTATACTGTATAATTACTAAAACAACTCACACTGGTTGTCCATAACAATAAACACAATACAGTGGAACCTTGGATTGCGAGTAACTCGGTTTACGAGTGTTCCGCAAGACGAGCAACGGTTTTAAATAAACGTTGACTTGAAAAACGAGCATGTCTTGGTTTACGAGTGCTGAGTTTTTTGACAACAAACACGCACACACTCTCTCGCCTTTACACCCCCCCCCCCCCCCCCACCCAGCTTCACACAGACACTCACACTCTGCTCTACACAGAAACTCTGCTCTGTTGCAATTCTTTTCAAAAGGTAAGGTGCTGGTTCATTTGTTTTTTTGTTTTTTTTACTTTACAGCAGTGATTCCGTTAGTCTGCGCTCACGCGAGTGTCATTAGAAAGATTTATTTTTTCCTGTTAAAACAGTGTTTCCATTGTGTGTGTGTGTGTGTTTGTTGTGAAACTTAAACAGCGAGGTGGGGGGAGGGAGGAGGAGTTTTACTGTGTAAGACGAGGCAAGGGAAGGGGCTAATTCCACACACACACACACACACACACAAATACACGGCGCCTGCACGCACAAACGGAAACACTTATCTGTTGGGATTTATTTAAACTTTTTTAAAGGTAAAGTGCAGGTTAATTTGTTTTATTTTTACTTTATATATTGTATTAATTATTTTTCTGTATTTATTTTTTTTAATTTAGTTTTCATTATTTCTTATAGGAAGATTTGATTTGGTCTACGAGTGCTTTGGAATACGAGCCCACTTCCAGAACAAAGTATGCTCGTAATCCAAGGGTCCACTGTATTAGTCCACTAAATTAATAATTGACATTAATTTTTAAGTCTTTTGGCGAGTTCATTATAAATTGTATAAAATGCTGAGAGTGCTGAGAATGCTGAGAGTACTGTGGTGAGGCATAGCAACTTTATGTACAGAGTGAGCCACGGAAAGGTAGCTCACCTCTAATACCAATGCCGCACTCTTTGGAGGAGGCCATAGCCCCTTGCTCTCTGTCTGCTGACTGTCCCTCTATCTGGCGATGTTTAGTCTTTTGTGTCTTTGTGTCAGAGAGTCTTTTGTGTCTGTTGGTTGTGTTTTTGGTCAAGTGTTTTTTTTTTTTTTAAGTTTAAGCAACACTACATTTGTTTGATTGGCTATGCTAGGTGTGACTGTCTGTGCATGCTGCCGTATAATGGACTAGAATCTCATCCTGGCTGTTTAACAAGAACATGTGTGTGTTGTTCATCTTCCGATGACCTACATTACAAACAGTATCAAGAGTCTTAACTGGCATAACACTCCCCAGTCTGACTGAAGCTTTATTTATGCTTTTCCCGGTTTCTATTTAAGGCTGAAGAATTGGCAATTACATGGCTAGCCTTATGACAATAAAAAAAAAACATGCTGAGAAGCAGAATTGTTCATTTTTTCCCCTTCTGCTTTTATTTGAAGAAAACCAAAGAAAGTGAAAGCACAAGCCGGCAATCTGCCATGTAGCATATAAAAAGCTTTCTTTTTCTTATTTAGCACAAAGCAACCTACTACTGCATGCACAGAAACAGTCAAACACTATTCGTATGAGCAAATGAGCCTGATCGCAACTCACTGACTCGACTAAACTGCTGAGAGCGAATGACCGAACGATTCACTGACACTAATACTGACCCACTGAATGGGAGAGAATAACCACACAACCATAATGTTGATCATTAAGTGAATCACCACTACACAACACTAAAACAGTTTCAATGTACTCAGTTTCAATTTTTAAAAGAAATCATAGATACGTTCATGTTGTTATTTTTGTAGAATTTTCAACCGACAGACACAAGCCATAAGTATTAATTAATTAATCAATGTCACATGAGAAAGTGTTGTTGTGATGAAAACCAGCGAGTGAGATACAGTAAGTCTCATACAAAAAGACTTCTGTTCTGAGAGCTCGTTTGTACGTCCAGTTTGTTCATAAGCCCAACAAACATTGTCTAGGTACAAGTGTACTAACACAATTGGCTATACACAGCATAATACTCTACTGTGTCCTTTAGAATCATGCCGATTATTCCTTTAACAAATTCATGTTAAATGAATGAAGCAATTGCTGACATCTTTTCACCTCAATCCATTCTCTCAATTTTTTTTCACTTCTGTCCATTATTATTGCTTGCCGCTTCTTAACAGTAGCAGCTTCATCGTCGCTGCTTTTATGCTTGTTTCCGGTCATTCTGGGCTATACTGGCCTTGAATTGAATGCAAGCACATGACAATGTATTCCGTACATGTGTCCTAACTTCTGCAAACTCAGAAGTTAATATTGGTTTTACTGTATGCAAACAGCTCTACAAACACAAAACATTTTACTATCAACAAATTATGATTTGTTTTTTTTATTTAGCCAGTCATTTTGCTCCTTAACACATATCCTTTTGCGACTGAACGAATTAAAATTAAGCTGGCGAAAAACGAAATTTAGTGCAATTAACAAGATTAAAAGGTACTATGTGGGTAAAAGCCATGAATAAACCATGGAGGTCGTGGACAGTCCTGTAAATCTCATATGTTTCTCTTTTTATTTCCACTTATTCTTTAGAATCCCAAATAGAGTTAAATGGAAATCTAGTGCGCTATGTAGGGTGTACAATCCCTTGTTCCACACACCAAGTAGTGCCCTTGAACAGGACTTAGAGAGGAATTTGGGATTCAACCATGTGTTAGAAGCTGGATGGCTTTGTAGCATCATTATGGTATAAATAAAACAACACCACAGCTGTTCAGAATGAATTAGAAGCAGTAATCAGGTAGAAATAGTGTTGTTTAAGTTGTTTTCTTGGGGACCGTACTGACCTACTTTTAATGCTGGCAAACGACAGTTAGTGTAATTAACAGCTATTAGAACACCTGGGGCATGGAGCGATACATATAGTTCAACATCCCAGTGCTGTTATCGTCACTCCCATCCAATCAGATTCCTCTGTTAGACCTAACTGTTGTATAATAATCTGTAAATGTGAAACAATAGATGATGTTATTGGCATCCCGTTTCCTGCATCTCACATTTCCAGTCTGATGTATTTGAGGACTGATTGGTCACTTTTCCAGTGGTTGCTTTACAATCAATGCTACATCTATTGCTAAGTAAAAGGGGGAAAAAAAAGTAGATAACTATGAAAATGGAACAAGATGGGAAGCTGGTGAAGTGCGTCCTCAAAGAAAGAACAAATATTACAAAACCAGAGTAGCCCGAGCTGCTGCTGTCAGAGCCAATGAGCACAAATCAGTATTGAGCCCGAAAAGTAGCTGCATTTCTCAGAAAAAAAAAAAAAAAAAATCTTTCCATTGAGCGACTCAGGCCTCTTCTCTCTCATTTCCATCCGGGCAAAATGAGGCTGCAATTTATTTCCCAATCGAAAGCAGAGACGTCCTTCCCTCTAAAAAAAAAAAAAAAAAAAAGCAAAAAAGCAAAGAAAAGAAAAGAGGGGGGAAAAAAGGCCACAATGAGCCCAGAGTCTCCCTCGGCATGATTTATGGAGATGCATTTGCCTATATTTTTTCCACCGATAATAGGAAAATACAGTAATAAATCTGAAAATGTCAGGCAATTTTCTTATCACCTAGTTGGATATCCGAATACATTATCCTCTGAAAAGCCCAGAGATGTGACAGTGACACGGCGAAATATCACCAGGGTCGAAGGTTGACCAAAAAAGGGTGGCGCAATCAAAATCACAATTACTCATTTCCAGCACAGGATGGAAGATCATCGTACTAAAATGTGCAGTCCTCTGTCTTTGGTCTTATCTGGACCACAGCATATTTCAGATCGATTTTGTCGGAACAATGCTTGCTGTCTCCAAACAGGTTTCACCACACAGAGGAGGTAGTGCAGTGTGTATGTGTGAGGAAACAGCAGCTGGGCAGAAGGGCCTTTCCATACAAAACCAGTGCGGTGCTTTTCACCCTTCTGTGCATATACATTGATACCAACGCGTTCCAAATGCACTGCAGAATCCGATTTGGGTATATTCACGTACATTACCCTTAAACACATTCATTTGCCAGAGACTTGTACACACACTCTTAAATGAGGCAGAAATTATTCCAGGCACAGAGCTGTTTAAGGAGCTGATGATAAGGCAGATAAAGAACTGTGGTTGTACCAAGTGCAAGGAAGCTCTGAGAAGACCAGAGAGCCATAATTAAATGAGCCGGAGTAAATAGTCAAGCATGTTTTACAACAAAAACAACACAGCATGTTACACCGCAGTGCTTTTTCAGTTCACACCAGCTGCAAATCTATAGGACCCTGTAGCAAAGCTCGGAGGATTGTGTGAAGTGGGGACAAAAGAGCAATACGGGCAAATAATAGTAAACAAAGGAAACAATACAATAACATAAACAATATGTTAAATACGTAAAGTTACAATCGTTAACTTGATATATAAAATGTTAAATAATTAATTGTTATTTCAGCTCAATGTGTTAGGTTTTTTTTCCTTATTACTATTTTAATCAGTAACAGATGGAGCCTGAAAAATGGTTTTCTTTGGTGTACTTTATTAGCACATATGTTGCTAATAAAAATATATGCTAAATATTATTAATATACATTGAACTTGCATCAATATACACACACACACACACACACACACACACACACACACACACACACACTGTATATGTTATATTTAGCTTTTTCCTATTATGTGTATTCTATTGTATATATTTTCTATTGTGTTTCATCACTCTAGATTGTATCATAAAACGCCCATCCTAAAATCCTTACATAAAACCAGACAAATAAATATGTAGACAATTCATCATTGCGTCTTGTTGCAGGCTCGGTTTTTACAAGTGGTTTAGACTGTAACAAAAATGAGAAAACCAAGATGCAATACAGAAAACAATCAATACAAAAGTAGGTGTAGGAGTAAAAAAAAAAGAAAGAAAGAAAAGAAAAAAGACTTGTGTTATTCTAGGTATTGTCAGAAGAGGTAGATCTCTGAGCTCTAAGGGTTTTTAGGTATTTTTATTTTATTTTCCTAGCCTGCATCCTATAGTAGATAATATAACTATGCTTAAAATATAGAATATGTTCTATTTATATTTTATTGTATTATATGAAATATAAAATATAGGCAAGAACTAGGGGTGAATAAATAAATAAATAACCCTGGCTATCACTGTGTGCACTTGCTGATGTTTTTTTTTTTTTTTTTTAACTTAGCAGAAAAATGGCATTTATTCATTGAAATAGATTTCATAGAATGATTTGCTGCTGTGCCATTCATATTTATTTATTTATTCATTTATTTATTATTTTTAATCATAAAAATTTATCTCATAGAATTTATTTTTTCTTCCTAAATTCATCCACTTTCCAGTTTAGCGCCCCTAGCTACAAAAATCCACCATGGCCGTTGATGTGGTCATGAGTTGAGCCTTGTTCAGACTGCAGACAAGTCTGATTTTTGTGACTGACTGTCCACACTGTTAAGTGAAAGGTATCAAATCAGATTTGTCTCTGTTCAGATTGAATCTGCCAAATCATCTGCATCAGTTCGTTCCCCGAGGGGTTGCATGCAGCACAATATTTCTTCATGTATCGCCCTGATTCTGTACATTTCCTGTTTCATCCTCGTAATGTGCTAACAGACATTACGCCTAATTATGTAAAAGCTGCACCCTTTAAATTTCTATTTTCAGGTATAGCGGCTGGCTTAAAATGCAACTTAAAATTTCAACTTAAGATGCTGAACTGGAAAGTGGCGATGTTCCACTACAATAGTGATCTACACTGCAAATGATTATGAATAAACAAGCAAAATGTTAAAATACAGTGGAACCTCGGATTGCGAGTAACGCGGTTTACAAGTGTTCCGCAAGACGAGCAAAGATTTTTAATAAATTTTGACTTGAA
Organism: Clarias fuscus; assembly: GCA_030347435.1. Lineage (NCBI taxonomy): Eukaryota > Metazoa > Chordata > Actinopteri > Siluriformes > Clariidae > Clarias > Clarias fuscus. The sequence continues at coordinate 5,855,250 of CM059206.1, read as the reverse complement.
AAATGAGCATGTCTTGGTTTACGAGTGCTGAGTTTTTTGACACCGACACACACACAACGACACACACACACACATACACTCTCTCACCTTTACACCCCCCCTCCCCGGCTTCACACAGACACTCACACTCTGACCTACACAGAAACTCAAACAAACTTTTTGTTTTTTACTTTACAGCAGTGATTCCGTTAGTCTGCGCTCACGCGAGTGTCATTGGAGAGATTTCTTTTTTTTCCCATTAAAACAGTGTTTCCGTTGTGATTGTGTTTGTTGTGAAACTTAAGAAGCGAGGTGTAGGGAGGGAGGAGGAGGAGGAGTTTTGCTGTGTAAGACGAGGCGAGGGAAGGGACTAATTCCACACCCACACACACACACACACACAAATACACTGTGCCTGCGCGCACAAACAAAAACACTTATCTGTTGGGATTTATTTGAACTTTTTTTAAAGGTAAAGTGCAGGTTAATTTGTTTTATTTTTACTTTATATATTGAATTAATTATTTTTCTATATTTATTTTTTTGGGCAGTGGAACAAATTATTTGAGTTTTCATTATTTCTTATGGGAAGATTCTATTTGGTTTACGAGTGTTTTGGAATGCGAGCCCGCTTCCGGAATGAATTATGCTCGTAATCCAAGGTTCCACTGTATCTAGTTCTAAACAAATTAATTTAAAAAATTTAATTCCCTTTCATCTTTTTTTTCCACACTAGTACATGCTGTTTGTAATATTTATGATTATAAGGTGTATGACATGTCATAATGACATGTCACTTGCTACTGTATTTATATCGGAAATCAGGAAAAGTTTTCAGGGATGTTTGATATGATCGCATGTACTGTATATCAGATTATTTACCATGTTTTTGCTTTGGCTATAAGGGAATGCTAGTATTAGGAATACATGTGTATCGTTATGTAACTCTGGGCTACAGGAATTGCCAGCACAATGCTGGGAATATTGTGCTAATACATCTAACCAGCTGTGTCCAATTTGCTGTCATGTTGTGGTTCTATATACTGTATGTCTCAAACATGTGGTGGCCCTATCAATGTCTTTCCAAAATAAGGTGACTCACATCAACATTTTTATATCATCGCCGAGTGCAAACCTACAAGAAACATAAAAATGGAGAAATCCCAGGAGAGTTCACCAGTGCCAGTATGTCAGTGCTGTGTCTTTCACCATGAGCCCCTTTTTTTTTTTTTTCATTTTTGTCTCTCAGCCCCGGCTCTCTCCGTCTGTCTTGTTGTTTCATGACCTTGTGTTTTATTAATTCTAACATGAGTGGACCAGAGACAAGAGTGTTTTGGGGGATCTGAAAGGCTGGAGGAACAAAGCACATTTATTTATGGTCAAGGAACATCTGTCCTTGTCATAATGGTTCTCTCTCTCTCTCTCTCTCTCGGTTTTCTGATAATCTTCCCCACAGAATGTCACTCTCTGCCAATTTGCTTCTCTATGCAGATTTAATTTAAAGTAGCTTTATGGAGGCTCAGTCTATTAAATTTGCCTCCCTAAATGAGCATAAGCATGCATATTAATATATACAATTAACATTGTATTTTTGAATGACATCCAAGATTTGTTTTTAAATACCACCCATTGATCTACTATCACATTGGATAGGGTCTTCCTACTGTTCATTACCCAGAATGCCTTTTGAAAACCTGCTGTAAGGGCTGTAGAGGGATTTACCCTTGACTTCATCTCACCCGAAAGAGTGTTTCTTTAGCTCTTTTAGTCTGTCCAGCTCTTTAGCCTTCTTGTTTGAAGACTCAAACAGATTAGCTTCTAATGCTTCAACTCCTGCAAGTGATTGACTTCCTGCTGTTGTTTCTTTCACCATTTGTTGCATTTGTTTCTGTACTAAGTTTGCCTCTGTACCTGTCCTGACATTGCTGTGATCACCTGTTCTGTGTTTCTAGCATTCGATCCAAATCTTGTCTTCATAGCGGTTCATTTTCTAGTTGCTTTTCTGATTGTGATAATGATTTGTCCTGTTTTATTGCAGCCTGCATGAGTTATGACCCTACCATCAACACCAATTATGATTCTTGGCCAAATAATGTTGAGTGTTCACACATTTTCACATCATGCCTTCACTCATCTCTTTTTACTCTCTAAACGTTCGTAATAATGACTCACACACCGTCATGGGATTGAAAGAAAAAGCAATATTGTCTAACCTGTGTCTAAAGATATGCCTGTAGAAATACATTTACATAGGCACAGAAACTGCACGATAGTTTAATGACTGCTGCTCAGTGTGTCGACCCAGTTTTACTCCTTCTTACCCAATAGACACACACACACTTTTTCTCTCTCTCTCTCTCTCTTTCTCACACAGGGACACAAAAGCAGAGGGAGGAGGCATCTCATGTAGAGATCTGTAGCTCATTTGTCACTTTATCAGTTGGCGTCTTTCTCTCCAAAGGAGGTGTCTGTTTGAAGAATGTGCGACGGTCGCCAGGCGAAAATTTGCATGATGAACCTGCAATTTATTTATTTATTTTTGCACCGATGACAAAAAAAAGGAACAAAAGAACGAACGCGACCCATTACATCGTTGCCAGCCTACAAATCCATTAGCGGAACACGGAGACATTTGAGCTAACAACTGCTGGCTCGGCCCACGCTCACCTATGCCGAGGAATGAAAATGAAAAACAGAAATGAATGGCAGACAAAAAGGAAACGCCTAAATGAGATGCATGTCAGGTTTTAGCAGATATCATATCCTTCAGGTACCAATCTTCTGCACAACCCGCAGCCCAATTTATCATAACAGAGAAACAAATTCTGCAAAAGGGATGAAATAAATTCAGAGATGGCAGAAGGAGAACGGCGGCAATTACAACACGTTTCAATGCGTTAGCATCTTTAGATGTCTATAAAAGGCCCATGAGACAGCGCAAGGGTTGTGATTTCATTTTAAAGTGTAAAGTCAGAGTGAAACCAAAAGGTTTGACTTTTTTTTTTCTTTTCAAACAGCACTAAAGGTACGCCTTATTTAAAAATAATAATAATAATAATAAGAGACAACCAAGTCAAGGCCAACAAAGACAATGTGTTATGAAAGACAATGTGTTCCTTCTTTCTGTTATCCTTCTGAATACCAATTAATTCCAACACTCAGACTTCAGAAAGATTTTCTGAAGATGTTTCTATTCAAACGAATAATTAACAAGGATTGTGTTCGCCATTTCCTACAATTGTTGACTGTTTATCTTGTCCATTTTATTCACTCTTGTGTGTGCTTTATCTTGGTCAGGGTATTATAAGCTCATGAGCCGGTGCTGGGAAACAGTGTGTACAAGGCAGGAATACATCATGTATGGGATGGCACAGGTTCAGGATGTCACCATAAACACAGAGTCATCCTTGGGGGCAATTTAACATATTTAATCCACCTACCTGAATGATTTTGGGAAGTGTGAAGAAACCAAAGGATCTACCAGAAACTAATTTGGACACAATGAGAACATACAGGTTTGAGGATCAAACCAAGGACTCAGGAGTTATTACTGTTATGTCCTTTACCTACTGTAGAAACTGCAAGAACTACTAACGTAGACAACTAGAGAGTTCAAAAGCACAAAAAAGAAAAATCTATAACTACAAGATTATATAAGGAGAACATTCCTCAAGTTATTCCTCAAGTCCAACTACCACTAGCGTAGAACTTCCCCTAGTGGTAGGTTCTTAAATACATTCCCAGAGGCACACCTGATTTCCTCCTAATTACAACAGCGGACTCAAGATTTCAGATTATTTAAAGAGACAATCAGTGTGTTGTGTGTTAGCATTTGACCCACCAGGCTTCTGATTTGATGAACTATACAGTAGCTTTGAAAATTGAATTGAATTGAATTGAAAATTCCCTCTGATGTGAACAAAGAGATCTAATTGGCTTTCTAAGAGAAATGTATGAGAACATGACATGTGATGTTTAGTAGCACTGTATACACGGTATGTTCTGTACAGTTTTGTTCTCGTGTAAATGTCTGCTCACATCAATAACTGCATGGATTTTTGTTTTTGTTTCATTCTGTTTTATGTATTTATTTATTTATTTATTTATTTATTATTCTGTTCATGTGAGAAATGATAATGTATTAACATGAACACATTGATAAAAGCCTGTGAAATACAGCTGCACTGCTGTCAGAGCTGCTGTTATAGAAAATGAATCATCACCTTTTGACCAATCAGATTCAAGAATTCAACAGCGTTGCATTATTCATTGTGTATAAGCTACTGGGTCAGGTGTTAGAATGCTTTTACTCCAGGTTAATACAGAGTGACAGGATGCTTCTTCAAAAATATATATGTGCTGTAAAATACATTTTACAGCACATACTGTATATCATGCAGTGTATAAGCTGTGTATACGTTAGTGCGTGTTGAAGTCAAACCGGGAATAGAATAGCAGGTCACAATTATGAGAGTTAAAACTCCCTGTATTTCTCTATATAATTCCTACACTAATAAACTTGTCTCAGTTTTTTACAAGTGCTTGGATACCATGAAGATAGACATTTTTTTTTTTTTTCTTCAGTAATATAATATAATATAATATAAACAAATTCACGCTGTCTCCACTGTAGGTAACAGGTCACAACATATATATATATATAATAACATTATGCTATATATATATATATATATACACACACGTGGACAAAATTGTTGGTACCCTTCGGTCAATAAAAGAAAAACTCACAATGGTCACATAAATAATTTTAATCTGACAAAAGTAATAATTAAAAAAAATTCTATGAATGTTAACCAATGAAAGTCAGACATTGCTTTTCAACCATGCTTCAACAGAATTATTTTAAAAAATAAACTCATGGAACAGGCCTGGACAAAAATGATGGTACCCCTAGAAAATACTGAAAATAATGTGACCAAAGGGACATGTTAATTCAAGATGTGTCCACAAATTAGCATCACTGGTGTCTACAATTTTGTAATCAGTCAGTGGGCCTATATATAGGGCTCCAGGTAGTCACTGTGTTGTTTGGTGACATGGTATGTACCACACTCAACATGGACCAGAGGAAGCGAAGGAAAGAGTTGTCTCAAGAGATTCGAAAGAAAATTATAGACAAGCATGTTAAAGGTAAAGGCTATAAGACCATTTCCAAGCAGCTAGATGTTCCTGTGACTACAGTTGGATATAATATTCAGAAATTTAAGATCCATGGGACTGTAGCCAACCTCCCTGGACGTGGCCGCAGGAGGTAAATTGATGACAAATCAAAGAGACGGATAATCCGAATGGTAACAAAAGAGCCCAGAAAGACTTCTAAAGAGATTCAAGGTGAACTTCATGCTCAAGGAACATCAGTGTCAGATCGCACCATCCGTCGTTGTTTGAGCCAAAGTGGACTACATGGGAGACGACCAAGGAGGACACCATTGTTGAAAACAAATCATAAAAAAGCCAGACTGGAATATGCCAAACTACATGTTGACAAGCCACAAAGCTTCTGGGAGAATGTCCTATGGACAGATGAGACAAAAATGGAACTTTTTGCCAAGGCAAATCAGCTCTATGTTCACAGACGGAAAAATGAAGCATATCAAGAAAAGAACACTGTCCCTACTGTGAAACATGGAGGAGGCTCTGTTATGTTCTGGGGCTGCTTTGCTGCATCTGGCACAGGGTGTCTTGAATCTGTGCAGGGTACAATGAAATCTCAAGACTATCAAGGGATTCTAGAGAGAAATGAGCTGGCCAGTGTCAGAAAGCTGGGTCTCAGTCGCAGGTCATGGGTCTTGCAACAGGACAATGACCCAAAACACACAGCTAAAAACACCCAAGAATGGCTAAGAGGAAAACATTGGACTATTCTAAAGTGGCCTTCTATGAGCCCTGACCTCAATCCTATTGAGCATCTTTGGAAGGAGCAGAAACATGCCGTCTGGAAAAGGCACCCTTCAAACCGGAAACAACTGGAGCAGCGTGCTCATGAGGAGTGGGCCAAAATACCTGCAGAGAGGTGCAGAAGTCTCATTGACAGTTACAGGAATCGTTTGATTGCAGTGATTGCCTCAAAAGGTTGTGCAACAAACTATTAAGTTAGGGGTACCATCATTTTTGTCCAGGCCTGTTCTATGAGTTTATTTTTTTTTTATAATTCCGTTGAAGCATGGTTGAAAAGCAATGTCTGACTTTCATTGGTTAACATTCATAGACTTTTTTAAAATTATTACTTTTGTCAGATTAAAGTTATTTCTGTGACCATCGTGAGTTTTTCTTTCATTGACTGAAGGGTACCAACAATGTTGTCCATGTATATGTGTATATATATATATATATATATATATATATATATATATATATATATATATATATATATACACACCATAGCATAATGTTATTATATATATATATATATATGTTGTGACCTGTAACCAACAGTGGAGACAGCGTGAATTTGTTTATATATATATATATATATATATATATATATAGTATTATGACCTGTTACCTACAACTTCCATCAACGACGGCAGTGTGAATTTGTTTATAAATAGACCTCAACCTTTGCGTTGGCTGGTAAGTGTATCTCAGAAACCAGAGGCTGAGAACAAGGTGAAGGTGTCGAATGAGGAAATGGAATGATGGGGTGTGGAATTAGGAATGGGGTTTGCAGATGTGAAATGAAGAGTGTTGAATAAGTGGTGTGAAACGAGGAGTGTGAAATGACAGCTGTGGAATGAGCTGTATGTACTGAGGTGATGTGGAATTATTCATTATGAGTTCACATATTCATAGCACGTGTTTCTGGCACTGCAACATAGCTAGGACTGTACTGTAGCTCAGCAAGAATGTTAAATTGTATGCATACTTAATACTTTTCCCTAAGTGCTTGATAGATCATAGATTTATTTCCTACTGACACAGTGTAAAAGCGAAGCTCCAAAATGGTTTGATTTGGTGAGTACTTTAACAATACTGACAAGTGATTCAAGTAAAATGTTCAACCCATCTAGAGAAATTAAACACATTTTCAAAAGAATATTCTAAACCAGTACATGTGACTTAAAAAAAAAAAAAAGTGCCATGTTCATACTGCAATGTCATCAAATTAGTCAAATTGAGCTCAAATTATTCATGGAAGAGGAAGGAGCTGTGTGTAATATTTAATGTCGTCCTCTGATCTTTGGAATAAGGTATATTAAGGTGTGCTGATTGAAACTATTAGTTCTCATTTCCGAAAAAATATTCTGGGATAATTGGCATGAATGAAGTAACGGAGATCTATGTCTCCCATTAAGGCTGAATTACAGTAGGAACCATCACACATTTTTCATTCACCTTCGTTTTTGGCTGAAGGAACAGAACAGGCTCTTTTTAAACAAATTAGCTGTCAGGTGATTTTAGTTTACCAGCGAGGAGAGGCAAACCAACAGTGGCATAAACGAGAAGAGACATAACGTCCATCTTTCCTTTCCTTGGAAATGCTTATATTTCATCAGATGCACCAGAGCAAGAGCAACATTTCAGGAAAATAGTATTTCCCCAAGATGACTCCAGTAGCATATTCTGGATGACTGCATTATTGCAGGGTTATTTAGTGCTTAATCTTTTTTTTTTTTTTAATCACTACAAGATAATGTCATAAACCATAAATTCCTAATCAATGCTAAAAAAAAATTTCTCTCTCTCTCTCTCTCTCTCTCTCTAGAGGGTGGGCCAAAAGTAGGGTTACAGTTAACACTTAAACATTTTTCCTTTATTTAAAATTTAGACTTTTATTTACATATATTATAATTACATATTAGACATTTTACATTGAACATTTAATCTCTTAAGTGCTCAAAGAGTCCACCTTCTTGATAATAATATTTTTTATATCTAAAACATGATTGTGAAGGTAAAGATAATGAAGTAGCTGTAACCCTATTTTTGGCCCACCCTATATATATATATATATATATATATATATATATATATATATATATATATATATATATATATATAGTACAGACCAAAAGTTTGGACACCCCTTCTCATTCAGCGAGTTTTCTTTATTGTGTTCTTTCTTGTGTTCTTTAGCCCAAACGCGTCTCTTCTGCTTGTTGCCTGTCCTTAGCAGTGGTTTCCTAGCAGATATTCTACCATGAAGGCCTGATTCACACAGTCTCCTCTTAACAGTTGTTCTAGAGATGTGTCTGCTGCTAGAACTCTGTGTGCCATTGACCTGCTCTCTGATCTGAGCTGCTGTTAACCTGCAATTTCTGAGGCCGGTGACTCGGATGAACTTCTCCTCCGCAGCAGAGGTGACTCTTGGTCTTCCTTTCCTGGGGCGGTCCGCATGTGAGCCAGTTTCTTTGTAGCGCTTGATGGTTTTTGTGACTGCACTTGGGGACACTTTCAAAGTTTTCCAGATTCACTGACCTTCATTTCTTAAAGTAATGATGGCTGCTCGTTTTTCTTTACTTAGCTGCTTCTTTCTTGCCATATAGTATATTGTCACTGTCTACATAATTTCGGGTCTGACTGTACATAAAGTTTGTGCACAAAGATAAAGGACAAGGTATAATTTGCAACATAAAAAAAAAAAAAAAAAATCCCGTAGACTGTTTATCTCAATCTGAAGAAATTGTTGCACATTATCTAGGAAACATGCAAGCACACAAGAGCAGGAGATAAAAAAAAAAGACTGGTGAAGCATCAACTGTTTATGCCTGCTACAAAAAAAAAAAAAAAAAAAAAAAGATAATAAGACTTCCACAACACAGGTCCACAATGTAACTTTAAATAGATAAAATGATGGGTTGGTCAATAATAAATAATTTAAAAAATTTAATTGTTGGCAAATTGCTGTGATACAAGAGGACATCTGCTTGATAACAGAAACCCTTCTTGGCATTGAGAGTTTGGACTAAATGTGCTTTCACACAGCAAGGCAGGAGTGCTTCATACCGTGACTGAAAACAATCATCCCCTTCTAGGTAGATTTCACATTAGTAACATTATTCCATACTCAGGGACAGGCTTTAAAATGGTTTAGATCCTACCTGTCTGATCGATTCCATTTTGTAGATCTGAATGGAGAACAGTCTGGTGTAATGCCAGTGAAATATGGGGTGCCACAAGGGTCAGTTTTAGGACCTCTGCTGTTCTCAATATACATGCTTCCCTTGGGTAACATCATTAGAAGACATGGGATTAGTTTCCATTGTTATGCTGATGATACTCAGTTATACATTTCCACAAAACCAGATGAAATACCCAAATTGTCTAGACTAACTGAGTGTATTCAAGATATAAAAGATTGGATGACCGATAATTTTCTTTTACTAAATTCAGATAAGACAGAGTTATTACTTATTGGCCCAAAAACCAGTTCACACCAGCTCTCACAATTCAGCCTACGTTTAGAAGGATGTACTGTTACCACCAGCTCGACAGTGAAAGACCTGGGTGTAATATTAGACAGTAACTTATCCTTTGAAAATCATATCTCCAACATCACAAAAACATCCAGTTTCTTTGTAGCGCTTGATGCTTTTTGTGACTGCACTTGGGGACACTTTCAAAGTTTTCCAAAGTTTTCGGATTCACTGACCTTCATTTCTTAAAGTAATGATGGCCACTCGTTATTCTTTACTTAGCTGCTTTTTTCTTGCCATAATACAAATTCAACCTCTTTGAATGAGAAGGTGTGTCCAAACCTTTGGTCTGTACTGTATATATATATATATATATATATATATAGGGTATAGGTTGTCCCCTACGTATGAACAAGTTCTATCCAAAAAGTCGGATTTGTTTGTAAGTCAGACAGAAAAAGTGAGTCTTTACACACACTCACACACGCGTACGGATGTTGACTTTACTTAGACTGCAAACCAAGTTTGCGAAGGGAATCCACTTTTCTTTAACTGTGAACTCCAAAATAAGGATTATTCTCCAGCAGGACTGCTTGACAGGACAGCCGTTTTCTATCATCGTGCTTCCAGACTGATTGTTTGAAACTGGTAAGGCCATTTTTTTTTCTCCCGCACCCCCACGCCCACAACTTTTAAGTGTGTGTGTACTGAGATCTTGGACAACATCTTGTCAACAAACAGGTTTTACATGAAATCAAACAAGGGGTGAATGCCCGAAGAGGCACAGCTTTGAGATGGAGCCTTGGTTGAGAGCTAGGGGTCAGGATGACTTGTACATCTTGCAACACAGCCTTCTTCTGAGTCATCAATTATGAACATGGTTAATATTTACAGTTCTATATTTGTGAGGCTATGACTGGACTAAAAGTATATTGGAAGTAAAATAGAATTATACACACTCTGCAACACTGGAAAATGTGGAAAGTATCGGCACCTGCTGAATATTACATGTAGCTTCATGTTTTACCTTCTCTCTATGAAAACGCTTAGTCATGTAGCGGGTCTTTAAAATGTGGACACAGCATTTCTATGCTTATTAGTTACTTTTAGTAACTTTTAGTTATTTTTTTTAATTTTAAGAAATCTAGCTGTGGTCCCTATAAGGCGAGCAATGAAGTGCTTGCCCTATCATCCATGGATCGTAAGTTCGATTCCCAGGTGATGCCGTAGCCTCCCACTGACGGAGGCCTGGAGAGAGCTGACTGGCCAAGCCCTCTCAAAAGGGAGAAATGGGAGGCACTCTCACATCAATTGGGGCGTCTATGAGCTCATGTAAATGGAAGGCGTGGATAGCGCTGTATTCCGAATGTGTTACGTCGCTCCCAACAGTGCGTGAGTGAGCAGTTCGAAAAGATTCGGTTGCACGGGCATCAAAAACGTGTTAGTCTTCGGCCCTCCCGGACTGGGTGGGAGAGTGCCCTAATGATGGGTGGAAATTAGACAAAAAAAGTAAGCAACCATACCACAAAAAAAAAAAGAAAGAAAAAGAAAAACGTTAGTGCTACCAAATCAAAGTGAATTGAAAATCACAATACACAAAAAATCTAATTGAATTGATTCCACAATCTACTGTACCTACTGTAAAACCTGAATTGGGACTTTTTTTATTGAATGTAATAAAAAAAAAACTAAAAGACTTTCAAATCACATGAGCCAATACTTTATTCAAAATAGAACTTACAGTAGAGAACATGAAAAAAAAAAAATCTTGCGCACAAAATAAGCTCATTTCAACTTTGATGGCTGCTACAGGTACCAAAATGGTTGGTAATCTGGTCAAATGTGTAACATATCGCATCTAGCATCTTTTTAAAACAGTTTGAAGGCATCTGGGCTTTGAAGTTCTGAGTTTCTGGAGTTTTGGTGTTGGAACTTGGTCCTGTGCTTCCCTGATATACACTCACCTAAAGGATTATTAGGAACACCTGTTCAGTTTCTCATTAATGCAATTATCTAATCAACCAATCACATGGCAGTTGCTTCAATGCATTTAGGGGTGTGGTCCTGGTCAAGACAAGCTCCTGAATTCCAAACTGAATGTGAGAATGGGAAAGAAAGGTGATTTAAGCAATTTTGAGTGTGGCATGGTTGTTGGTGCCAGATGGGCCGGTCTGAGTATTTCACAATCTGCTCAGTTACTGGGATTTTCATGCACAAACATTTCTAGGGTTTACAAAGAATGGTGTGAAAAGGGAAAAACATCCAGTATGCAGCAGTCCTGTGGGCGAAAATGCCTTGTTGATGCTAGAGGTCAGAGGAGAATGGGCCGACTGATTCAAGCTGATAGAAGAGCGACTTTGACTGAAATAACCACTCGTTACAACCGAGGTATGCAGCAAAGCATTTGTGAAGCCACAACACGCACAACCTTGAGGCAGATGGGCTACAACAGCAGAAGACCCCACCGGGTACCACTCGTCTCCACTACAAATAGGAAAAAGAGGCTACAATTTGCACGAGCTCACCAAAATTGGACAGTTGAAGACTGGAAAATTGTTGCCTGGTCTGATGAGTCTCGATTTCTGTTGAGACATTCAAATGGTAGAGTCAGAATTTGGCGTAAACAGAATGAGAACATGGATCCATCATGCCTTGTTACCACTGTGCAGGCTGCTGGTGGTGGTGTAATGGTGTGGGGGATCTTTTCTTGGCACACTTTAGGCCTATTAGTGCCAATTGGGCAACGTTTCAATGCCACGGCCTACCTGAGCATTGTTTCTGACCATGTCCATCCCTTTATGACCACCATGTACCCATCCTCTGATGGCTACTTCAAGCAGGATAATGCACCATGTCACAAAGCTCGAATCATTTCAAATTGGTTTCTTGAACATGACAATGAGTTCATTGTACTAAAATGGCCCCCACAGTCACCAGATCTCAACCCAATAGAGCATCTTTGGGATGTGGTGGAACGGGAGCTTCGTGCCCCGGATGAGCATCCCACAAATCTCCATCAACTGCAAGATGCTCACCTATCAATACGGGCCAACGTTTCTAAAGAATGCTTTCAGCACCTTGTTTAATCAATGGCACGTAGAATTAAGGCAGTTCTGAAGGCGAAAGGGAGTGAAACACCATATTAGTATGGTGTTCCTAATAATCCTTTAGGTGAGTGTATGTTTCCTGCTGTAACAGACATTGTCTTAAACCTTTATACTGTACCTTTCAGCATTCAAAGTGCCTTCCAAAACATGCAAGCTGTCCATATGTATGCACTTATGCAACCCCATACCATCAGAGATGCTGGCTTTTGAACTGAATGCAGATAACAGACTGGAAGGTCTCCCCCCTCTTTAGCCCGGAAGGACACAGTGTCCGTGATATCCAACAAGAATGTCAAATTTGGACTCATCTGACCATAGAAAACTTTTTCCACTTTGAAACAGTCTATTTTAAATGATCTTTGGCCCACAGGACACAACGGTGCTTCGGGACTATGTTTACATTGCAACATTTGACATTGAGGAACATTGTTTTTACAGCACAATATTTTTTATGCACTCTTACACAAATTGGAGAGCCTCTGTCCACCTTTACTTTTGAGAGACTCTGCCCTGTCTTAGACATCCCTTTTATAGCTAATCATGTTACAGACCTGATGCTAGATGTTCTCCCAGCTGAATCTTTTCAAAATGTTCCTGCTTTTTGCCCTCATCCCAACTTTTTTGACACCTGTAGCAGCCATCATTTGAAATGAGCTCATTTAACAGATACAAGTGTAAAATTTCCCTGTTTAAACATTTATGTTCTATTGTGAATAAAATATTGGCTCATGTGATTTTAAAAGTCTTTTAGTTTTCATTTCATTCAAATTTAACAACTTTTCCAGAATTTGGGTTTTACGTTTCACAGATCAAATGTAGTCTGGAGTGAACTTTCAGTGGCTTATCAGACTGCTAATTTTTTACTGAACTTTAGAATTATGATATTGAGTAATATTGAGCAGTGAACAGCTAGACAATTAATTAAAATATCCAATCAAATCTTATTTCTGTTCATTTGTGCTTGTCAAAATTCTCCTAGACTAGATGTTAAGGAAGTTGTTTTATTGATTGTTCAAGGTATTTTGGAGAACATTTCCTGTGTAAAATTCCAGACAGCCTTGATGAAGTTCTTTCCCCCAGAAATGTGGGAGGGAATGACATGCTCAGGGCAATGTCATGAGTGAGATGTAAGAGACACTTAGAAAGAAGAGCACATAGGTGTGTTAAACCTGCAGTGAAACGCAATGGATCAAAACATTTGGAGAGGTTAAAAGTGGTCTAGGTTGACCTTTACAGTGAAATGGTCATGAGTTAGCTATATTCCTACATGCTGTAGTTTGGAAAAAAAGCTTTTTTTTTTTTTTTTTTTTTTTAGATTTTCAGTTGAAAACTGTTTAGTTACCTGAACAGTTTAGTTCAACATTTTTATGTTGAATATTTTCCAGTTCCAATTAACATTGTTACTTTAAAGATCAAAGGACTACCTAATCCTGATTCCAATGTCATTTGTAAAGGGCTGGTGCAACTGCAGGTTTTCATTCCAACCAAGCACAAGACACGTTTTCTAGCTATTTGAGAAATAGATCAAGTTTTACTTCCTTTCCAAAGTTTACTTTTCTTATCCAAGGCAAATTGATGAGTCGAGTAAAGTCTTGAAAGCTAGTGCTTAGATAGAGTTAGTAAGGTATAATTAGGTAACAAATTAACTTTAAAAGGAGAACTTGAAAAAAGGTATGCAAAAGTTTACGGAATAAAAATAAATAAATACGTTTTTTTTTTTTAATTAAATAATGAAATGCTTCACTTCTTAATGACATTTTAGCACAAATTTTTATTGTATTTAGTGCTGGAATTTTTTTTTTACCATACATTACCACAGCAGACGCCTATGCTAAAGGTCTCTATGTGAGCCAAAGAATAACAACAAAGTATCACTGGGATATTATTATTTTATTTATTTATTTTATTTATTTATTTATTTTTTAAATGGCCAAGCTGCTAATTTAATACACTGAAATTCTGAATCATTGTTTTCTCATTGGTGCATGACATAATAATAATAATAATAATAATAATAATAATTATTATTATTATTATTATTATTATTAGAAATCAACCAAATTATCCACCACTATACAGTCTGCTAAAGGTTTGGTGTATAAAAAAGGCATCCCATTTTGCTTTCTGTCGGCATGGATTTTTTTTTTCTTTTCAGTAATATTGGCAGGTCTGATATCCTCTTTAATCCACATCTGGTTAATAGGTTTCAGTGCTGGTGTATAGCAGCTGCCCTACTTTTTCATAAGCACATGCCATCTATAATCTGTGCCACTTAACACTCTTAACACTACAGCATCTGGACACTAGGGGAGTGAAGAAATTGTGACATTATTGCTTCTATACTAAGCCTTGTATATGCAAAAAGGACGCTAAAATGACATAATAATAATAATAATAATAATAATAATAATAATAATAATAATAATGTGTTTGTATAGCAAAAACATGATTTAGCACACTTTATTCCTAAAATTAGTTAATACACCAATGTTAAACTCAAAGCCCTTGGGCTAAATACGTCCTGCTGCCTCTACTCATCTGGCTGGTGTGGACTTGCAACATTAATTATTGAAATGGCCCTGAGCAATATTACCTAGAATTCACACCAGACGTGATGCGTTCGCGCTGCTTTAGTGAATGTCTGCCCAATGTACAGTGTTGCATGTGCACAGCGGACTTGTGAAAATAATGCTCGTACATACACCTATCAGCCATAACATTAACACCACCACCACCAAGTAAACTGCAACATTGTAACATCCCCCCAGAATGATGGTCAAGACATGACTCATGGTTATCTTGATTCACTGAAATTTTGGTATCAACCAACCATTGAATTAACAAACACCAACATAAGAGCTGGACAAATTGCTAAATAAAGTGTATTACATTTCTAGACAGTGTCATTTACAGGACTAACCTGAGTGTACCACACCTCATTCCCCTAGTCTCCTGGGATAGACTTGAGGACCCCCATGACCTGGAGCGGTATAGATGATGAGTGAGGTGTCTGGGTGTACTTTCATTCATTCATTCATTCATTTATTCATTTACCTTTAGTAGCCATTTAATTTATTTGTCAACGTTTCCATAGTGGCATAGAAGAATAGAAACTTGCTCAAATGTTTTTTTGTTGTTTTTTTTACCAATGTTAAGTGGGTTAAAAACTGAAGGAATTAGACATGGCCATACTGTAGGAAGGTCATGACAGTAATCTGAGCACAGGATCAAACTGAGATTTTTCTGTACAATACTCTCTCTTTCTTTGTCTCTTTCAGTGCCGTGAATTTTGTATGATGTACAAAGTGAATTTAGTGCAGCGTGAAATCAGGGACTCTGGCAGGACTGACTTTAACAGCATAACTAAAAAGAAGATCCAGAAGGAGACACAGACATGAGGGCTTTCTGGGATGTAGAACAGTCACTCCACCGTCAACAAACCTGAGTGATCAGTGAGAGGACAGCATCCAAGCATACCAGTTCATCATAATGCTCTATGTCCATGAGTCCCCCAGATCTGCTCTCTTACCTAATAAAAATGTATTCACAAAAGACTTAGTTAAATAAATAGGTCCTTAGCCGACACTACAAACTCTGAGACTGTGTCCCGAACATTCATTGGAAGGCTATTCCATCATTTTGGGGCTCTGTCCCTTGCTGTAATACGAGGTACTGTCAAGCAGCCTGCATCTTTTGAATAAAGTACGTGTGGCGGATCATAAAACACTAGCAGTTCACTCAGGGACTGTGGCTCAAGACCAGACTTTGTTCAGAATTACAAAAAAAAACACTTAATATAGTGAACAATGATCGGAGATCAAGTTTCCAGCATATAAAAGCAGAAGTCCCAGTGTTCATGGATGCTTTAGTTAAAAGATCAAGTTTGAAAAGAACATACGACAAACACAACAGGTAATATGCTTGTGGTCTTCTAGAATTCTAGTGGATTAAAGTATTGGTTCGTGCATCTGCTGTGTGTTTCTTCAGAACACAGTTGGCTGGTGTTTTATATAATGACTAACTATGGGTTTAAAAAAAAAAAACAAGTTGATGTTGAGGAAAGACAAGGAAGGTTGGAGAATGAGGACATGCAAGGAACTGACGAAGAGATGAAACAGTCCGACTGGTATACAACTCTACCTTTTTAAATGGATACAGTATGTGTTGTATCTTAGAGACAGCTAAAATAGATTCCCTTATTTAGAATGATTGACAGACTGCTTCAAATTGAGACTACATGTACGTGTATAGGGAGACTGGGGTCACTCAGGAGAAACATTCTTTCTCTAGTGTCTGTTTTTTTATTTTTAGTGTCAAAGCTCATATAATATATTCCTTTTTTAAACATGACTTTTAAACCAAGACTTAATAAGCATGTTAACATTAATGTTCCAGCTGAAATGTTGCATTTTGGTTTGATTGATTTCCTTTTTTTTTATTCGATTTCACCCCTTTTTAAACATGCTGTTTCAGTGTCTGTAGCTTTAAATGTACCATAAACGCCTCTTTGAGGAAGTGGGGGGGACAGACTCTGAATACAGAGTATATGAGAACACAATAGGGGGGCAAATTTGATTTGCTCATTTAAGCCCCAGACAATTGCGCCTTACTGCAAATGCACCCGCCATAAAACAAAAACAAGGGAAAGTTTTAAAATATATAGTTTTCCCTTGGTTTTCTGTGTTCATATAAACTGAAGACCCATCTGACTGTCTAAACAAGCCTATAAAGGGTATTTTACATAACAGGTTCCATTTAAATATCTTATAACTCATGTTCTCCCGCAATGCACAAGTCCCTTTAGACCACCTTGTTTACTGTCTTCTATAATTAGTTGCATTATATAATTACAGTACATTGTCTTCTGTCTGTTACCTTTAAAAGTGTTGCTTCTTTTCCTACTTCTTCTTCTTTTACTTCTTTTACTATCAAGTATGGAGATCATAAGCATTTGGACATTGTAAAAAAAAAAAAAAAAAAAAAAAAAAAACATAAATATTTTATGAAGGTGTCTTGTAAACCTGTGTGGCAAAAACGCGTCCCACTTTAGCTGTCTTCAGTCTACATTTCGTGAACTGTGCAAAAGGACAAAAAAAACTTGAGCAGTTGGACCGGAGAGAGTTTTCTTTGCATGGAGAGACCAGTTAAAAGTAGTGTGTACTGTATGCACTTCTGATTTATTCAGAGCTGCCACTTCCACTGAAGACAGATCACATGGCGTCCACATACTATCTCTGCTGGGGTTCAGTTTATATGTTTATCATTATTCTTTCATATATTGCACATTCTTTTCATGTGTTTTTTAACATTCTGAAAATGTGAAAATCCACGGTAAAATGTCTAGACAAGATTTAGAATTGTCTTTGGAAGGTAATAAAACCAAAATGAAAGTAAATTTGCTCAAATGTAATTTGTTGGAGTGATGGGAGGTGCAGATCATTTTACCGACTGGGATCTTTGAGTCTTGTTCAGCCAAACGAATGAATCTTTTTTTGATTCATTTCGATCATTTTACCAAACTGTAAACTAGGTGGTGTAGGTTAGCATTGTCGCTTTGATCCTCCAGGGAGAAAACTGGCCGATTTCCGGCCAGGTTTGATTTCTGTCTCTGTGTCATGGAGCTTGCATGTTCTCCCCGTGCTTGGTGGGTTTCTCCCTGGCGAGTCCGGTTTCCTCCCACAGTCCCAAGACATGCAGATTAGGCTAATTGGCGTTCCCAAACTGCCCATAGTGGTGTGAATGAGCACCGGATTGGCATCCTGTCCAGGGTGCCCTAAGTCTCCTTGGATAGCCCTCTGTGACCCTGAATACAAGATTAAAAGGTATGCAATAGACGATGAGTTCAATTAAAATGTTAAGTGATACTTCCCTAACATCTACTACCTACGCAACGCAGATCACACAACAAACAAGACCCAAATATAATGGTATAAGAAAATGAAAAGATGAATTTATTATTTACCTGGGTCTTTAGTCTGCCATTAGCACACCTCAATTCTTCTTTATCCATTCCCGGGTCTGAGTAGCTCATTCATCACAGTCTCACACTCTCAAACAAGAGCAGGAAAGAGAATTGATTAGTTCACCTTTCGAGTCTTTAGGCTTTTCGAGTCGTTTATTCATCACATGACAGCTCCATAAGCTTATATGTTAAGGTGGATCATCCTGAAACGACGACTTTTAGTTTGATGTAGAAGGCTTTCCGTAAATGTTCACATGATCACAAGTTCTTTGTCATACCTAAACATAGTACAGTATGTGATGTTAAAATATGTTTAAACAGCGTGTATTCTGACTGATTTTGGATCAGTTAATTGTGCAGTTAATTGTCATCACTCTTAATGACTAACACCTGATATCATTAGTTAGTACTCTCCTCTGCGTGAATCCGCCTCATTGCTTAAAACATCACTTTTCCTTCACTCATCAATGATAGATTATCAAAAGTTTTTCATAACCTGGCCACATGCACTTCTGTAATATAGCTGGAATATTCTGCGAGTTTAATCACCTCTGCTGCCAGCACACTTTTGTAAAAGAAAAGTAGCAGAGGACTTTGGTGTCGACCCTTAGTGCATTTTATTCCAGTCTTGTCACGCCGTTGTTCTGTACAGCGATGTTTTATCTCCGCTGAGGGTTTTCCCCTCTGTTGTTCTTTTCCCCTCAACATCTTGTTATCTGGATTGCGAGCGATGACTCGGGCTGAAGTCAGCTAAAAGATTAATTGGACACTAGGAAAGTTCACACGCCTCTTGGCAATTCATCGCACATCCATCAATAATTCAAGTGCCTATAGGTGTGTCCGGAATTCCCTTTGATAGAAGCAATCAATGCGCGCTCGCTACGCCTCTCCAATAAGAAACCCAGGAGAGAAAATTGCTTGCCCATCCTTGAAAGAAACTGTGTTGCGGCATGTTTTTCGGTGTGTGTGCGCGCTGTTTAAAATCTGAGTCGCGTACAATGCGGACCTGCTTCGCTTCGAAAACTGTCCAAGTGTGAAACTAAAGCGTCAAACTAATTTGATTGATGGACAATGTTCATGTGCGAACAGATGCGTTTTTGTAACATACACTCACTATAACAAATTAGACCTAAACCCTTAAAATCACACATTTGTTATGTCTAAGTCCTCCATCAATTTTGATCACAATTACTCTGATGTAAAAGAAAACATTCGCATATGGATAGGTGGAAAAGTTTGGGCGGGCGATTAGGATAAGATAAAAGAACAACACGGAAATGATTCTTCATTAGCACAAGTAGCAAAACTGTCAAATCAAATTTTGGCAAATTCAGTATTCAGAGTGAGAATCTTATATCAAGTTAATCAGTTAAATCTATTGTAAATCTATTGTAAATTCTCCAACAGCCTACATGCCCAATGTTTGCTTTTACAAACTGCTTTCTGAACCTGAACAGGGCTTGTATTTTCTCAGTTGTATGATTCACCCTTACTTTTATGCTTTTATGAAACATGTGTAATTAAAATATTTAATGTTTTCTCCTGTTCTCCTCCTCCGCTAATGTAAAAAAATAGAACAAATCAGCTTAGCAGTGAATCACAACCTTATAACATATACTGTATACACACACACACACACACACACACACACACACACACACACACACACACACACACACACAGACTTATCTTAATGTCTAATTTAAATGAATGGACTGTTGATGACATAAATCATCTTTCCTCACTTACATCACATTAGCACATTTTTTCTACTAACATACCACTTTAAAACGAATGCTACTGCATATACACATTCATGCTTTTTTTTCTAATCAGCCGGTCACATGGCATCAATGCAAAGTAATGAGGGGAAGAAAAAAAAAAAAGGAAAATGAATCAACATGCAGATGCAGGTCATGAGCTTCACATCGAACATTAGAATAAATGAAAAAAAAAAAAGATCGCTTTTTTTTCCATTGATGTCTGACTTTGATCATGGCATGGATGTTAGTACCAGGTGGGTTGGTTAGAGTATTTCAGAAACTGAAATCTAATGGGAATTTCACATACAGCTTTCTGTAGAGTTTCACGGAATTGTACTAAAAGCAAATAAAAACACAGATCTTAAAAAAAAAAAAAAAGACAGATCTTCCTGATAAGAGAATATTCAGTCTTTACAATAAAACAGAAAAGCATGCACAAAAGAAGCAAAAACAAGCAAAGGAGCACATTAGGCACCTCACCTTTAAGTCAAGGTTCAGGTTTGATTCCTAGCTATAAGTTCAATTGTGTGTGTGTGTGTGTGTGTGTGTTTGTGTGTGTATACAGTAGGTTGTGTGTGTGTGTGTGTGTGTGTGTGTGTGTGTGTGTGTGTGTGTGTGTGTGTGTGGGTGGGTGGGTGGGTGTGTCTGTGTGCGTGTGGACCCCCCACTCGCCCACCCTGTGAGTAAGTGGGTAAGATTTGTGTTGTTGATGTTGTTGATGTTGTTGTTTTTGGCACCTTACTGTGTACACTCTAGAGACTGTTGTTGCTGAAAACAGGGATATTATCTGTTTCTGACATACTTAAACCAGCCCATCTGCCACAATTATAGTCACAGAGATCACACTTTTTCCCCATTCCAAAGTGAGATATGGATATTATCGGAAGTTCTTCACCTGGACCTGCAACATTTTATAGATTGTTCTACTGTCACGTGATTGTCCGTTGTTCTTAAACAGCCCACAGTGGAGTGTGTATACAGTATGTGTATGGTGTTTTCTTTTTCATTGTGGTAGTTTTCACATCCCACTGGTTTAAATTGATGAATTTACTAGCAGTTTAGAGGTAAACAGTGTATTGCTGTATCCATGGTGTATTGTTTAGGGAAAGCCTTTAGGAACACAGCTGAAACGGCTGCAATTGTGGACAGTTACTGAGTTGCAGGTTTCACTTTGGGATTTTGTCTGGTGAAGTATACAGCCGGGGCTTCATAAAACACGATTAGTAAGTTCTGACTGACTTATGGTTTCTGCAGGTTTCAGTGTATCGTAGGATTAAGGCTTTTATCTACTGCATTGTCTTCCAAACCCCACAAATTCCCTTTTTCAGCACAATTCCGAGTGCGATTGTATTTTTGTGTCATTTGTTTTGCATTCATTGGTCTGTTTCAGCTTGTGCATCTGTCCTGTTCCTGTTCCAGCGTTGTTCTGTTTCTGGCTGTATTCTTCTATTCCAAGGTTCACTTATTTATACCCTGTGGTTTCTTTCTCTCCATGCAAAGTCTTGCTATGCATTTGTTTCATTATATTTCTGCCTTGTTTCTCAGTTTCTACAATTCTAGAAATATTCCATGTCTGCATTCTGGTTTATTATTGTGGACATGCCCTGGCAGTCTTGTATAAAGCATATGAAAGTAATACTTATAAAAGTACAATGACTCTGGTACGGTAGAAGTTAAAGTCATCTTTTAGAATATTACTTGACTTTAAGTCTTAAAGTATCTAAAATTTACTGTACAGCGCTGGTAGCAAGTATTAAGTATTAAGGTGAACTTGAATGCAAAACTATACAGTACAATATACAGTACCAGTCAAAAGTTTGGACATGCCTTATAATTTAATGTTTTTATTTATTTATTTATTATTGTTTTTCAAACATTGCATATAATAATTAAGTCATTGAGATTATGACAGAACACATATGGACCCTATGCACTCAGCCAGAACCATAAATAACATAAACTGTGTTTTAGATTTTCGATTCTTTAGAGGAGCCACCTTTTTGCTTTCATGACAGCTTTTCATAAGATAGTCACCTGCAATGGTTTTCCAAAAACTCTTGTAGGATCTAGCAGAGGTGTTGAGTATTTGCTGGACTCATCATTTTCCACTCATCTGTTATCCATTCCTTGCGTTTCTTGGCCTGAGCAAGATTCTTCTGCTTGGTATTTAACCATGAAGGCATGATCACATAGTTTCATCTTAACCGTGGATCTTAAAATATGTCTGCCAGTTGAAACTTATCCTTTGCAGCAGAGGTACTGTAGCTCTTAGTCTTCCTTTCTTGGGACAGTCCTGCTGAGAAAGAATTTCATCTTAGCATTTGATGGTTTTGCTGACTCCTCTTGGGGATACATTCAAAGTGCTTGAGATTTTTTCTGATTGATTGATCTTCATTTCATAAAATAAAAATGGACTGCTTTTTCTCTTTACTCAACTATTTCTTGTCCTAATATGGCTTTGTACAGTTGTTGTTGTAGTAGTAGCACCAATAGGGTTACTGACTCTCTACCCACCCTTCCTCTGCACAAGACAACTGGTGCTCTAAAGCATATTAAGACGGCAAAGAAACGTCACAAATGAACACTTGACACACCTGGGAATTGAAAACCATTTTAGTTGACTTCTGAAGCTAATGAGAGCATGCCATGAGTGTGCCATGGTGTCATCGAAGCTAAATGTAGCTTCTTACATGCTTTTCATAGAGCGGATGTCCAGTATTACTGTACAGTGTTGGAAAGTAATAAAAACTGAGAAAAAACACTGAAGGAGAAGCTTTGTCCAAACTTTTGACTGGTACAGTATATTCAAATTTTTATGAGTGAAAAAATAACTAAGATGCACAGCTCTTCACCTGCCAACCCCCCCCCCCCCCCCCCCTTTATCCCCCGCCATTATCATGCTTGCAGTGAGGAGACCATGACATCATGATCACCTCCCTCCCCATCTCATACAACTAAATGAAGGACCTTCCCAGGCAGTTCCCTGCATCGCGCACACACACACACACACACACACACACACACACAAAAAGCAACATGCAAATAAGCAATAGAAAACTGAAATGTTATCATCATTATGAACTTTTTTTCTATTCTTTCTTTTTTTTTGTGCAATTTGTACTGCCCCATGTCACTCATGGCTAAATCTGCCTCGGATTACATCGCCAACTCAAATTGCTGCAGTACTTAGGGGTAATGTATCGAAGTAAAAGTTTATGTTTCATTTAAGAATTGAAATGGAGT
Organism: Clarias fuscus; assembly: GCA_030347435.1. Taxonomy (NCBI): domain Eukaryota; kingdom Metazoa; phylum Chordata; class Actinopteri; order Siluriformes; family Clariidae; genus Clarias; species Clarias fuscus. The sequence goes on along the minus strand of CM059206.1, from coordinate 5,831,819 downwards.
AAAAGTAAACACTGTCAGGAATCTAATTTATGAAGTAAAGTACCGTAACAAAATATTAGGATTTCATTACATTACAACACTCTGCCTGGATTACCCTTAACCGTATGTTTCATGGTTCCTGGGTTCCTTAAAAAAAAAAAAAAACAAAGAGCAGACTGATTTGATTTTTATGGATATGTCCTGTCCTCGGTGCAGCTATAAAATGTCACCCCACTGGAGAACACTTATGGAAAAAGTGCTGGTCCCAAAATGAATCTTTGGACTTGAAGATGGCGGATGAACAGATATGGTACATTAAGAGAAAATGAAGCAACCAAATACAATGCCATGAAAATCAATACAGTGCTCCAGGCATTCACTGAGTAAGTCATGATCAGCTTTACTAAATATGCTGCTCTGATTGGCTCTGGTGCTTTTACCAGGACCAGAAGAGTCAAATCTGCCTCATAGTCCTGGGGTTCTAATAAGAGTGCAGTCTTTTGTCGCTGGTAAAGTACTGCTGAGTACAACAGCAGATATATATATATTTTAATCACATAAGCCTTATAGACCAACCAGTGAAGTGCTGATTTTCAAAATGTCATCCAACCATCTCTACAAGACAGAGTTATTGATCGCAAACATGAAAGTCTTCCTTCTCAGACCGAACTAAGAACAGACCTTTATATTTTAACAAGTAGTATTTAATTCATACTTTGCAGCATCGAAACACACCACTAATATAACTTTCTTTAAGATCATGATTCACAGAGTTAGGAGGTTTTTTTTTATTTATGGTTGGGGGGGGGGGGGTATTATTACCCAATACATAACTCATAGAAGACGAAGGGAAGGCCGATCTATTTGTTATTGCATCCTTGATAGTCCACAAAGTGTACCCTTTTACTGTATACATCAAACATCTTACACTGTGCATGCATCACTAGTCTGTTCATTATCGTGCACCAGTTTATCATGTATCGAACAGGCACGTTTGCCTTACACCCATTACTATTGTGGTTATCTATTATTCTGCAAAAACAATGTGAGCTGGAGAAAACTGTAAGCAAGAGCGATTATTTTATACAGTACGTGTGCTTTTCTCCTACCTCAGAGTGATAAGTAACAATTAACATGCTGTAGGCAGGACGTCAATGAACTGCACTTCCCACAGCCACCAGCGGTCAGAAGCAACTAATGACCTCCACCTGGTGTGTGTTTGTTTCTGATTGATTAGGAGTTTTTGCATTAATGTTGTGCATATCTTGCATCTGGTATGTTTTCATACCTTATTGTTCTCCGTATGTCCCGTAGGTCCTAGTTAATGTTCATATTTTGATTTTCATGCTTGATGCAAAGTGTTTGTGTTGCGCGATGTCTATTAAAGTAGAGTCTGCACCTGCGCTCTTTTTATTTCTGATTTCTGAGTTAAAGTATAAATGTAAAGTATGGATAAACGTATAAAGTCTGCACAAATGGAGATGCTTTAATAATATTTATATATTTGATATATATATTTAAGAAATTTGGAGTTAAATACAATAATGACTTACCTGTGCTTTTTGGTACTGTAACTGACATTTGGTTACTGGTGACATTGTGCATTTGAACCCACTGCTGTAAAACATCCGATCCTTGAAAATAGACCGATACCTTATCGCCGACTCATAGAAGAGACACATGTACACACAGTTATTCAGCAGCAACCAATGCACATTACAGGAACTCGGCTGGGAGTTATTGCCACAATCCCCGTATAGTCCTGACCCTTTACATAAGTTTTGACCATTAAAGGAGTTCCTGGGAGGCCAGCATTTCAGACATGAAGTTTCAGTGCGATCACGGTTCTGGCATTCTGAGGAAATGTTCTACTTGATGGTATACAAGCTCTAGTCAAATTCCGATAAAAAAAAAAAATAGCTTATAGTGAAATAAAACCCATTTTTACTGTCTTCTGTTATTCTGCACAAAAAGTACCACTTTGACTTGAACACCCTCGCTAAAATTTTATAGTTGGACTTTTTTTTTTTTTTTTTTTTTTTACTTGGTAAATGTTTTGACTGAAGCAAAACTTGCTCTTGCAGAGGTGGGCATGAGTACACAATTCCTGTACTTGAGTAAAAGTAGAAATTCCTTAGGGCAAATATTACTAAAATATTACTTTTTCTCAATTGTGAATGTGCTTTTTTGATCAGTGTCCGTGACCCGCTCTGTTTCTGATTTCAAACAACTGTTGTTATCTGGACTCTCTCAAAGTACAGACATTTTAAAAGTAAAAGTTAAAATTATAGTTTCCTGTAAAGTATAAAAATAGTATTGTAAACATAAAAAAGTATCCTCTAATAACGCTACTCAGAGACAGGGTAAAGATACATGAAATATGTATTTAAGTACAGTAAAGAAGTAAATGCAGTCAGTTACCTCTCACCTCTCCTCTCCTCGCCCTACCTCAGTAAAATATTCCAATATGCTGAAATAAGCGAAAATCCTGTTTAAAAATCAGGCACCACATTTCACTCTCTGGAAGGTATGTATCGATCCCATAGCATTTGAGAATTCATGTTACGGTGGGTTTTGCTGATCAGTTTGAAAAAAGTTTTCAGGTTAGACTAGAAGTTTTCAGTCTTCAGGTTAGACTAGAATACTTTTCAAACACATTAGCATACATAACATATTAGCATACATAAGCAGAAGTCCTTTATGTGATGCAGCTAATGCCCCAGTGAGTGTAAACAACGTACACACCATGTCACCTATCCAAGTTGTAGGAACAACAAATAATAACTTGACTTCTAGTTGATCATTTGGAATCAGAAGTGGCTTGCTGTATATGAAAGGCAAGGGCCTCTAGATGCGTCTTTAAAATTTTTAAAATAATTCTAAATAATCTCATCATGCACTATTGGGATTCAACCAATCACAGATCAGAGCATCACCTGTGACAAATACTGTACAGGAATTAACACATTCCCAGGTGTGTAGAAGAAGAACCCCAGCACCTTCACCAACCTTCACCTGAAATGCATCCTGACCTGACAGCATGCCAAAGATTCAACCACAGACCAAAGTGCGGATCATCAAGAGCCTGAAGCCCAAGTTTCCTTCTTAGGTGGCAGGCAAATTTAATGTACGTGAATGTCAAGTGGAAAGTACAGTATAAGACAAAGATTTGAAGAAACTGGTGAAGTTCATGACAGGCCCAGGTCAGGCAGACCCTGTAAGACAACTCTTTGAGAGGATCGTTTGTTGGTTTCGACAGTCCAGGGCGAGCCTTTTTTTTTTTCAACTGCAGCAGAGCCACGTAACAACTGGTCTCCAGAAACCCCTGCATCTACACAAGAACGTTTTGTCGAATTCTCTCACGCAGTGGTCTCAAGGGTCGAATTAGTGCTCAGAAACCAGTATTAAACAGAAGACAACTGAAAATTTGTGTTGCATTTGCCAAGGCCCACAGCTTGCAGGAAGAATGGAAAATGTGGAATGTGGAAAAGTGGCAGAAGGTTGATTTTGTTTTTTAACAGCACCCCAATTGTGGCAAATATTGCAGAAGACCTATTGGACCAAAGATTCTCAGAGAAAACAGTCAAGTTTGGTAGAAGAAAACTCATGGTTTGGGGTTACATTTAGTATGAGGCATGCGAGAGATCTGCAGAGTGGATGGCAACATCAACAGCCTGAGATATCAAGATGTTCTTGCTGCCCATTACATCTCCAACCCACAGGAGAGGGCAAATTCCTCAGCAGGATGGCGCTCTGTCTAATCCTGCAGCCTCCACATCAAAGTTCCTGAAAGTAAAAAAGGTGCACCAGGATTGGCCAGCCCGACACGAACATTATTGAGCATGTGTGGGGTAAGATGAAGGAGGAGACATGAATGATGAAACCAAAGAATCTTGATGAACTGAAAGAATGTCTTCTTTGCCATTCCAGATGACTTTATTAAGAAGTTATTTGAGTAATTGCCGAGACGTATGGATGCAGGCCTCCAAGCTCAAAGGAGTTATAGACAATATTATGTTTTTTCCCACTGCACCATGCCTTTATGTTGTGTTAAGTGACGAGACTTTTGTCTAAGCAAAGTCTGACCTTTTCGTCCTAATGAAATAATTAACAATCACAGCATGATGGGATTTTATTTTTGGTAAAATAAGCATAATCTAGAGGCCTTTGCCTCTCATATAACCCACTTCTGATTCCCAATGATCAACTAGAAGTCAAGTTATTGTTTGTTGTTCCTACAACTTGGATAGGCGACAAGACTTGTATACACTCCCTGAGGCATCCCAGTAGTTGCATCATAGGGTACATACTGTAGGGTTTACTAACCTTTGGCTGTGTGCTGCATTCATGGTTGGGTTAAACATGCATAGTGAGAAAACTAAATTGCACACATAAGTATTCCAAACTGAGCAATAACTACACATTTACACTACTCTAAAAATTAAGCTTATAAATTTGCATGCAAAGCTGAGTCTTGGCCAAAACAGACGCATCTCTCGGGTTGCCTGCAATTCTGACCTTGAACTTATGTCTGTTTTTCTTTATCTGTGTGTGATATCATCTCAAGGGAGGAATTGTATTAAATCCAGCTCCACTGTCTAACAATTTGTTGTAACCTTAATATTTCATCCAGAAATCCATGTTTGGGGCATGTAAATACAC
>CM059206.1:5759678-5822178 GCA_030347435.1 Clarias fuscus | reverse complement strand
TAGTTAAGCATTTCTGCTGTCTAGCCGCAGGATGGTAACGAATGTCTTGTAAAAAAAAAAGTTAAGATTTGTCGCTAGACTATTTTTCTGTGAAGTCGTTTAATCAGGCTAAAAATTTCCCAAGTTGGCAACAGCGCTTGTCCATCTGTTTTGAAAATGTATTATTTTTTTTTTTTAACAAAACAGTAGCGCCGCTAAACAGCAAGTTTTTCTTGCCAACAACGCAAGTCAATTACAGAAAATGACTGCGAATGAGATTAAGCGAACTTTCTCGAACAGCCTACATCTTGTTTTGAGATTATTCCTGAGTGTTTATACAGCCACTTCTCTAGCAATTTTTATGTTTTCATTAAATTGGTGTAAAGTGCTTTTCTCCAGCCCCGTTTCACATAGACCTGTCATTAATAGTCCCAAAGCAGGCCCTCAAAGTTCATTAATATTTATCATCTTGCTAATATCCTTCTTAACGACAGGGGAGGCATTTTCATCCTCAATCACTACAAGCAGGTTCATCTGCAAGGTTTGTAACGGTTACTGTTTCAAACAGAAATTTGCTGATTCATTAATAACAGCCATGATACATAACGGCTGTGTGCATTCACATTTTATGTGTGTGTGTGTGTGTGTGTGTGTATTTTGGTTCTCATTATAGCTGTGGGAGAAATGAGCTGTTCAATAACTAGAACAACCTGTGAGGTTGGAGGATTAGTGAAAGTAGAATCTACCCAGAGATTGTGGAAAGATTTGTGTTCGGGGAATAAGTGAATGCATTGTTTGCGGTTTGGTAACAGGAATTGCCCGGGCCTTTATCACTTAGCTAAATCAGTAGATGGTGATGGAGATGGTGAATCAGGTGTTTGAGGTTTTGGGTTGCTGATCAGAGGGTCATAGGTTCAAGCGCTGCCAATGAATGTTGGGCCCTTAACCCTATGCCCATATATATATATATATATATCCAGCAGCTGGGCCGATTCCACTGCTGGAAACAAGCGCCCTAACACAAAAGCACAGCAACTTTGTCCCTTTTCGGCAGAAGAATCGCGGAAAATGGCTCTGGGCGGAAGTGAAAGTGCCGCGAGAGCTCGTGCAGTCTTTTCATGGCAATCCTTAATACAAAGATCAAACGGCTGCTATCAGTTCTATGCCTTTGAAGTCCCTGGGGTGCGTTACATCACATGCCACTGTTCTGCATTTGGCATCCGTCGTGTGACTCTGCTCGGTAGACCTCCGGATCTCCAGCTAAACTCCCCGCCTTGTTTTTAGGCCAACATCCGTTAAAGATGATTATTAGCCAGCCGTGCCTGTTTCCACTGGCCCCGCCCATTCACACACCTGCAGAAGGGGAGGCCACCTACGTAGAGATATGACGTATGCCGTGACAAAGGGCATTCTCAGTGCCAATCCCGACTTTGGAGAAATGGGTTGGTTGCATGAAGCCTGTGTCAGTAACATGCAATGTGGTGAAAGTGGAAAATATCTCCTCCTAAGAAAAAGAGTCTGAAATGTGTGTGTGTGTGTTTTTTTTTTAACATGTATAGAATGGTAGAGACCAAACCACCTTGAGGTTTATCGGTGACGTGTTAAAATTATTTTCATGAAAAAACAAAAAGAGCAACTGTTAAAAGCAACGGAAAGCCTCAGGATCGGAACAAAAGCAAAATGTTTAGCAAATGTTATAAGATCTCGAAGCATTGTGGCTTAGTGGGTAGCACTGCTGCCGAACATCTGCAGGGTCTGAGTGTACTGGATGTATGTGTGCTTGAGATTTTGCATGTTCTCTCCATGTCATGTGTGAATGGGTGTGTACTGTGTGTGCTTGTGTGCAGGTATTGGATGGATAGATGTTACAAAAGACCCCAAAATACTGTATATTACTGTAAGAGATTGCAAAGCGATGGCTCAAGTGTTTGAAGGTTTGTAAGATGAGCCCTCTGCAGGCAGAACGGTGTAGTGCGTAAATAAATGCACAGTCAAATAGTAAATCTGCACTAAAGCACTAAAATACTGGACAGTGCAGATAGATTTAATGGAAAAATAAAACCTGAGAGTGTAGGGAGGCTGATTTAATTCCATAATGATCACAGTGTTTCAACTACTTTTATCTTTAAATAAAATGTTCAGAAAAGAAATCTCTGAAGTGTCAATAAAAAGATTCTTTCAGAACCAAGACAGCTGCTTTCTATTTTCTACCGCCAACTCTGCAGCCATGCATAACATCTTATTATATCCATTAAAGTGTCATTTCCAACGGATATAAAAGCTTGGGTACATTACTAAGTTGTATTTATATTTAATCACTATCATAACCCTGATCCATGCCTACTAACAGTTCGGTTTACTTATTATCAGCGAAGGTTTTGTTGCTAAGCCACTCTTTTTTTTTTATTTATTTATTTTTTTTATTAAGCCACAAGGATATTATGGTATTGAATGAGACTGCCACGCTGTTTACATTCATCATACGTCTCTTTTTAAACATCCATGACATTTCCCCTTGGCTGATCCCTATTATTCCAGAATCTATTATTTAACAGCCAGCCAGATCCAGTGTTTATCTGTGCGAGGAAGCAAATCCTCGTATGAAACTGAACTCTATCTCAATCTCCTGTTCACACACCGTATCATAGCGGAGTCAGAGGTGGTTGGATGTTAACTCGCGTTCCTTTATCTCAGGCTTTCCCAGGAGTGAGAGTCGCAGCCTGTAGCGCAGGGAGGTCTGAACACAGGCAGACACAGTCAACACATTCAAATTCATTATCATCATCCGAACAGGCAGGCTGAGGTCACGGCTAGAGGAACGGGAAGCAAGGCTGCGGAACGAGAAAAACAAGAAACGAGGTCGCAACGCTCAGACATGCAGCACTGACGCATACATGAGCGCTCTGTGACACCAGACGAACATATGGTATGATTACGTACCGTACTGTATGTACTGCACGTGCACAGGCAGCAAGAGCCACGTCTAGTGTTATGACGCGCATCACGGAATAAGTGCATAGCCTATTGAATTTAAACACAAAGTCTTTTGAGCTAAAAAGTAATGAAAGTTTGGTATAAAGCCTGCAAAGCGCTGCCTGATTCTATCTCAATTGTTTTGCTAGCACTGAGTGACATTAAGCATGTGGAAATGTTGACTGGAGGTCCTACCACGGTCGTGAAATGGTGAATAAATACAATGGCCTCCATGTTCCCTAGTAGGTTCCTAGATGGATGGATGGTTTAAACCCTGGACAAGCATAGGTGACACATACCGTATGTGTCGCTATCCGCCATGTCACGTTGGCACCAGCAGCAGCACCCTCCATCGTCCATTGTCGTTACACATTTCAAACCATTTGACCAAGCCTTCACAGAACCTTTATTGGGAAGCGTATATATCTGCACTAGCTATTTCATTTTTAGAACTAGCACGTTCAGTTGGCAGGTGACACATGTCTTCCTGGGAAGACACACTTTTTTTTTCTTTTTTATTCTGTAAAGGTGCTGCTGTCAAGTTTTTAAAGCTGAAATGGTACCAACACATAATGATGTCAAGCAATTTTTTTTTTTTTTTTTTTTACTTCCTGAGCATTTTTCTTTTTTTTTTCAAGTTGGAGGGCAAACAAGAAAAACAAACATTAAGGCCAGTGTGATGGTGAAAATATATTCTTGATAGAAGTCAAATATGAGGATATTGTACAACATGTTAAATGAAAAAAAAAAAAATGGAGGCTCAGTGGTTAGCACTGTTGGCTCACACCTCCAGGCCTGGGGGTTTAAATCTGGCAGGTTTCCATCCACATTCCAAAGACACGTGTTGCAGGCTGATTGGCATTTCTAAATTGCCCGTGAGATGTGAAGGTGTGTGCTTGTGCCCTGTGACGGGTTGCTGCCTTATTCATGCTGTACACTCGCTCAATTCAATTGAGATGGGCGGCTCTTGTGACCATACACAGCATAAACAGAAACCAAAATAGATGGATTTCTAGCCATCAAATATTCCAGTGATGCAATGTAACAAAAATTCCATGTCTATTTTTCAGATGTGAAGTCCCACATTTTTTAGTTACAGTTTTTTTTTAGTAAGTTACACTCAAGGCAAACAACATCCTTACTGCAAGAGAAACACCTGGTGTTTTGTAGATCCCGCTTATGCCCCCTGGGCAACTTTGGCCCCTCAGGGCATGACTCCACAAGCCCTCTAGGGGTGTGATGTATAATCTGGAACCAGGAAATTGACAGCGGATCCTTTGGGTGGTGTGGGTGCGGGGTGAGGACTCCATGGATCGGACTTGTTTTTCCACGGCATCCCACTAATGTTCAATCAGATTGGCATCTGAAGAGTTTGCAGGCTTGGCTGGTGGTCTTGGTCTCGTTGCCTCTACTGAGACTCGTGCATGGTGGGCTGTGATGCGCTGGGGCTCTGGGGCCCTTTCTATCATGACCAACATTGACCTTTTTGTGCTGTATTGGTTTTACTCTGGGATTGGACTAGACAGGCCAACAACTGTCAAAATGAGTATATTGTTACTGGGTGGTTCCCAACCCTGGTCCTGGAGGACAGCATGTCCAGCACATTTCCATGTTTTCTGTCCTCTATCACACCCATGTCTTTGGTTGTTAATTGGCTGACTAGTTAAATCAGGGGTTCTGGGAGAAGAGGAAACATTCAAATTTGATAGGCAGGTGGTTCTCCAGGACCAGAGTTAAAAAAAAAAAAAAAAAAAAACAGCGTATCTAGTATAGCCTAGTATAAGTTTCTGTTTAAATCGAAATTGAACTGTAACTTAGTCATGCTTGTGAAGATGCCTGATAGAAAAAGAGAAGAAAAAAAAAACATCCTGGACCTTGCTGTATTTTTGTTAATGATAAGATGCCATTTCTCTGCAGTGTACTCTCAGACTTTTGAGACCTGACTGGTCATGTGTTCTGTCTATCAGCAGACATGAGACGATATTCAATGCTAATAAACTCTGGCGTTAAACGACAAGCTTTGCTACACTACATATGTCTCAAGGCAATTGAGAGTGAAGCGTAATTACAAGGCTTTTTCGCAGTATACACGACCTTTCTGACCCGGTTCCGCATGTTCTCTTTCTCTCTGCGGCGGAGACTTCCTGACCTGCTTTTGTGTTCCGTCTGTCTTCGGAGACTTTGTGCTTTGAGAAGAAACGAGTGTCATGACCTCCCCTATCTCCCCCATGCTCCATTACTCATCTTCGTGGTAATACTGAAACAGGAAACGAATCTCTGCGGATATCAGACTTAATCTGGCCAGTGGCGCGTTACAATGCACCGGAATGACTTCATACTCTCTATCCCCTGTGCTGGAAAATTAGGAGCGCCGTGTAATGCATTAATCTCGGCCAGATGAGACCAGAGATTAAATTTTGACCTACAGAGATCTTTAAAAAAAAAAAATTGGTTTGGAATTTAAAATCCAAAGAAACAGCACAGGCTATTTCCTCCACTAGACAGAAGTATCAGCGAGTACACGAGGTTGCGTCTGGATTCTGATTAGTACGAGGGTGGTGTTGTGTTTTTACAGCAGCTCTGATAGTAGTGTAGGTACAAAGTTTAATTTAGAGAGAGAGAGAGAGAGAGAGAGGTGTAGCTACAAGTCTCATCTCAAATATCAAATCTCAGAGCACACAACTTTGCACCAAACTTATTATGGGATCAGAACAGTTTCATACAACTAAATGTCACACGATTCACAGATGTATTTGTGATTCCTACATAAAGTAAATCATTTTTTAAGTGTGCACAGAAATATTTCTTATACAATGCTTGTCTAGCATTGTGATCTCACATCTCCACCGGTGAGGGTTCAAGTCCCGCCTTCAGGCCTGGGCGCATGCATGGAGAAGCATGGTCTACTGGTTCTTGGCCAGTTCCCCCCAGGTGCTCTAGTTTCCTCCCAGAGTTCAACCAGTCTAACTGGTGTACAAATTGCCCATAGTGTCCCATTGTGCCATGTGATGGATTAGCACCCCATTCCCGAGTGTACTCTGCCTAGTGCCCCAAGTCCCCTGGGATATTCTCCAGGGGTCCCACAACATTAATGCAAATAAAAAATGTATGCATTTTACTGCAGCCTATCAGATCTACAGCTACAGCTAGGCATTTGGCAGACGCTCTTATCCGGAGCGACTTACATTTTTCTTTTTTTATTTATCTCATTACATCTGAGTAATTGAGGGTTAAGGGCCTTGCTCACGGGCCCAACAGTGGCAACTTGGTGGTTGTGAGGTTTGCACCTGGGATCTTCTGAACCATAGTCCAATGCCTTAACCACTGAGCTACCCCTGCCCTCAGATGTCTCCCAGAATTTCAGCCAGTCACAAGAATGTAGTATTGAAGCTGGTTTTGTGAATGTAATGTACCATGGGTTCCTCAGTCTTTAAATAAACATACTGTAAATATGAGAAATATTTCTCAATCTACAATCAAACCACATTTATGAATCGTTTGTGAATTCATCTGTGAAATATGACTCCATAAGCATTTGCTTGTTTGGAGCATGCATTGTTAATTACATTTCTTACTTTGCTTTTTTTATATATAAAATCTAATCATCATGTACATACTGTACAGAGTATAAAACTCTGTTGGGGCCAATGTGATGTAACAATGGTTTATCTAATTAGGAAACCTGATCTGGCTATGTAGCACGTAGGTGATTATAAGGTTCTCGCTTTCATACCTTCAGTCGTACTTTATAAGGCATCGAGGTAACATAACTGCAATAAAGAGAGAGGGAGGGGGGGGGGGGGGACGCCAATTGGGCCCCTCGCTTAGTTTTGCCTCTGGAATTGCCTCTGATTACAGGTCTATATTACTTTGCTTATTTCAATATGTAAATATCTCAGCAGAGACTCGTAAGGCAAACACTGCAAATAGTCGAAAACTAATAATACATGGGTTTTAGAACATGATTTATTGTATATAACAAAGACAAATATATAATAGAAGTTACCCAGGGAATTGCACGGCAGACTCCGGAGACAGGGGTTCACTTTCCATTTGTTGATTGATGTGGTGTGAAGGACTAAATCTCTTAGATTTTTTTTCCCCCCCGCAATATACAATACATTTCTTCATAAATCACTATGCAGCACACTAACATAGGGAACAGAATAATTGATGTTTATGAATTCCCTTTTTTGGACACCAATAACTTTACACACAGTAGAATTGTTGCCCGTTTAAGGTATCTACAGTGACTGAAGGTGCCTCAGTCAATTCTGTAAAACGAGAGTAAATGAAGTCATTAAGAGCCTTTCAGTTGGAGAAGAATCTCTTTTTTGAGGATGGCCACAGAAGGAAGTGGTCAAGGATCATTGACCCTTCTACCTTTGCTCTGATATTAGACTATCTCATTATGATCAGGGACTTCGGTGCACAGTTGACTGTAGATCCTCAATAATGAGATTTCTAATTATGGATGTGACACCATCTGAAAGAGCGGAGACTGTGTGTGTATGTGTGTGTGTGTGTGTGTGTGTGAGAGAGAGAGAGAGAGAGAGAGAGAGAGAGAGAGAGAGAGAGAGAGAGAGAGAGAGAGAGAGAGGCACTGGCCGCATCTTATTAATCAGAGCAAATCCTCTGGGATGGACTTTGGCTTTCCAGAGAGAGAGAGAGAGAGAGAGAGAGATCTAATTAAGGCAAATTACTGTGGATAACAAACAGAGATAAATGAGATTGTAATAAGACTGATCCCTTGTATCTCAGCATAATGTTTCTGTATAATGCACAAGGTCAAATATAACCTTATATGCCCACTGCTGATATTATACAGTAATAATAATGCATGGCGGAAGCTGTTGCTCATATAAAACAGCGATCTAAAGACATACACAAAGGAGGGAAGATTGATGTGACCCAGAGGGTGCACTTGTGGTTCGGCAGTCCTCATTTGCAAGCACATGGGAGGTCTGTAACTTCACAATCTCATTGTGGGATTTACAGTGCATTGCATACAGTAAGTATTCACACCTTACCATATTTTGTGATGTTAGCACCGGCAAATGAAGCTGACTTGAAGTGATTACTATATGTGAGGAATCCACACAAAATATCTGATTAGCTAATGTGGCGTTGGGGGGGGGGGGGGGGGGGGGGGGGGGGGCGGATGGGGTGGGTGCTTCTGCTGCAACCATTTGAAATCAGAAATTAAATAATTAGTTAAATGTACTGTAGTCTAAAAATGTTTGGTTTTATTTACCGCAGTTAGATACAGTACATCTGAGTAATTTGATCTAAAGGACTAAAGATAGTCCGAAAGTGGTGATATAGCACATAACAGCACTGGGACACTTAACTATATGTACCACTTCAATCATTAATTACACTTACTTACTTTCTGCAGGTTGCCAGCATAGGTGAAAGTAGGTCAGTACAGTCAGTCCGCAGTACTGGAAAGAGTGGAGAGCTGCTGCCTGCCAAAACACACATTCAGCACCAGTCATTGAAACACTTTCAGCAGAAAAACACATTTGTCAGCTTAAACTATATTTGGCCTCTTTAGTAATTGCTTCTTAGCCATTCTGAATTGCCTCTGAAATGCTAACGTGAGCTACAGAGCCAAGTATGGCTGAAGCAGACATTACGTTCTAACCCCTGAGTAAGGGCACTATCTGGTTTGTGGACCAAGGAAACTCAACACCCTACATACTGTAGTGCACTAGCTTTCCATATAACCCTATTTGAGATGTAACCCCAGCAGCCAGAACTTGACGAAGTCGATATTCTAAAAGGAATAAGTGAATTTCAATTTCATTTATATAGCACTTTTAACAATGGTAACGGTCACAAAGCAGATTTATAGAATAAATAGAAAAAAAATCTATAGAAATGGAAATATGTCGAAATCAAAATGATCAGATTTGGAAGATAACGGATAGCAGGGATTAATCTGCAGTGATACTTAGCGTTAGGAGGCTGGAAGTTAAATATAACAGAAGACGTGTTTAAGTTAATACGGAGTCCACTTTGATCGTTGGAGGCTCAGGTATAAAAAACTGTTTGTAAGATTTTCAGTCCTAAACTATTGAGTGACTTCAAAAAGTGAAAATATGCAGTCAATCTTAGAAGTTTCTCAGGACTGTCCACCACGTCCATGGGTTACTCTCCTCACCATTTGGCTACATGGAAAGAATGTTAACCTGCTTTCACCGCTGCTAATTACACTAACTGTCAGTAGGCAGCTCTGCAGTCACGGATAGTTAGTTCTGCCTGGCGTGGAAGGATATGTGTCGATGGAACAAAAGAACTGGTTAAATAAACCAACAAATCATAATCTGTTTATGGGTAACTGTGTATGAAAAGAATCTCACACTCCACTCTGGAGGCGCGCTGGAGGTAAAGTGCCCGGCCGATCATTTTAAATTCCCAGGCGATGCCGTAACCTCCCGCAGCTGGGGGCCTAGAGAGATCTGTGGGGGGGGGTTATGGGGGTTGGGGGGGATGTGAAGCACTTGCCACTTTCACATCAATCACGGCTCTAGAGCCAACCATGGGCATCTGTGAGCTCACACAAGCAGAATAAGCAAATAGGTACTGTCCTCCGAGTGTGTTACGCCGCCGCCAACGGTGCGTGAGAGAGCAGTTCGAAAATATACGGTTGGCTGGACGCACATGATAGTCTTCGGCCCTCGCTGACTGGTGGTAGTAGCCTTAATATGGGATCCTTAAGGTGGGAATTGGACACAACAAAATTAGGTAGACAAATCCCCCCCTCCTACACCCCCCGACTATATCTTACTCAAGGTCATGCTGTTGTATTGAACATCAGCAGACAAGCTTTGTGTTAAGGCTGAAATTTCAGGATTTTTTATTTTTTTTGGTCTCATCAGACAAGAGGACCTTTTCCTTCATGTTTGTAAATCTGCATATTTTTCGTCTGTGACAAACTTCAAACAGGATTTCATATGTCTTGCTCAGCTTTGTGGATGAGCCAAGTTACAACGGGACAAAATGTGAACCGGTTCAGTGGGGTGAACGGTGGGCGTCATTATTACGGAACGGAATGAAAAAGCGGAGGAAAAATGCGCAGTGCCGTGGTGTCGGTATAAAAATCTCCCATCCTCATGGTACTTAACAGAAGGCATTTGCAAATTAAATTTTGTCTTCCAGAATGTTCAGTACTGTGGACGTTTTAACTACAGCAGCCTTTGCCAGACATGATCAGGACAACATTAACAAATTAAAATCCACTACTGAATGATCTCAGATGAATCCTCGGAGTACAACTAAAGAAAGATGGAACTAGATTAAACAACATATCTGTTTCTTTGATCTACTCATTATTAATGTGGAGAGTTGTAGAAAAGTGGAAAAGTCTCGTAGCTTGCTTTCACTCGAGGGAAACAGACGGGAACAGAGGGAAACTGCTCTGATAATTAAGAGATCATCAACAGATTGTCAGCAAAACCAAGCCTTTCACACATTTCCAGCCATCTGTAGAAAAAAAAAAAAAAAAAAATACTCAGTGAAAAAAATGATGACACGTCTAATTTATCCTCCGGAAAGTTTGGTAGATGTATGTAACACTTGTGTGTAACTCTGATGAAACTGCCAAAAATGTGTGACAAGCAACCTAACAGAAATTGACAGAGCAGAAGTGGGCCGCTGATAAAACATCTCCTGCTTATTTTATTAGGCCATACGGCTTAAAAAATATATTAGGCTACGATTTTTCAATGTCTATCATCAAAAATGCTTTTACAAGTCAGCGTGTTGCCCATTTCAAATAACACATCCGTCCATCCGTGACTGTTTGGCAGATAGTCAAGGTTTTAAGCGAAGTGCAGCCTGAAAACATGCAATCAGAGAGTGAGAGATGAAGGCTGTCATTGGCAGGTCTGT
The DNA here is from genome assembly GCA_030347435.1 of Clarias fuscus. NCBI lineage: Eukaryota > Metazoa > Chordata > Actinopteri > Siluriformes > Clariidae > Clarias > Clarias fuscus. Next base: position 5,811,330 of record CM059206.1, on the reverse strand, counting down.
ATCCAATGTTTGTATCACACTTTCGGTGAAAGTATGGGCAATTAGTGATGAAGCATCGATGAGGGTTGAAACAATGGTGCTTATGATTGAATCCGATGTCTGTTTCATCGTGCATCAAAAATAAACTCTGAGAAACTAACGGGAGGTCTGAAGAAAGTCCACTTCACTTACTCTTAAATATAGGCATTGACTCCCAGGCTGCTAAGACTGCAGAGAGAGAGAGAGAGAGAGAGAGAGAGAGAGAGAGAGAGAGAGAGAGAGAGAGAGAGAGAGAGAGAGTGGGCAGAATTTGATCTGCTTACAGATGCCCTATGTCTTGTTCCCTGCCCTGGAGAATTATCAGCACTATGTAGTACACTTATTTATGACACAGAATGAGTCATGTTTAGTTACCAGTTTGGCTCACAAGACACTTTATTTACCAAAAAAAAAAAAACAAAAAAAAAAAACACACACACTTTACATAAAACCCACTACACATGCCTTACCATCATCAACCACAGATTGTATAAAAAGAACTGGACAAACCCTCCATGATTACTGACGTCAATACCCTACACTTCATCCCGTGTCAACTCCTACATCTCTGGTGGTACGTCAAACTACAACAGCGAGCTGGTTAGCTAACAGTTTGACGTCTGCCATACAACTGTCACTCAAATCAACCATGCTTCTAATTATGCATAATTTTAGGGCTTAATGTAAATTGAACTGATGAGTTACATCAGAAATTCACCAAGTACAGTTGGCATGAAAGGAAAATCTAGCTATTAAGGCCAGAACAATTTTGTACCAGACTGCAAACGTGTTAATTTCTGTTCTACTGTAGAGTTTGGAAAAGGGTGACTATGGTGATTGAGTCACTTTTGCAGCCAGTCTGTCATCCAAGTGGTCATTTCACCAATAAGGCTGTGATTTGCATAATTAACATCAACATCGTCAAACATCAAAATCTCAATCTACTAAATACGGTACATGGACAAAAACCTGATCTCTTTGTTATCATTAATTCATGGTGGACATGTCCTGTTTATGGCAGTCCATTCCTCTTTATGGCATAGACCGCAACCCTATCACTAACACACCAAGGGCATGGACTGTACTTGGTGCATACTTTAGTTAATATATAAAGTAGGTTCTCAACCCTGATCCCAAAGGACCACTTGACCTGCATATTTTAGTGTTTTTAACTAATTGGCTAATTAACAACCCTTTTCTCAATGGAAGTGTCTGTGATAGAGCAGGGAAATGTTCTGGACAGGGGGTCCTCCAGGACCACTGCTGAGAACCACTTAAGTAAGCCACATAAACACCATCATGCATATTTTACTGTTGTTACTCACATTGTGGATCTACCCCGCAAATCCTGTTCACCGTACAGCCAAATAAAGACCATCATCAACGTTTCACTGGCAATTGCATGTAGTGGACGTACACCAGACCACACTCCTTATCCACTATATAAGCAAAATAAATATCCCATAAATGTCCCAACCTTTACCACGTGCTCATAAAATGTCCCATTTTTAGTTCATTTTGGACTCAACACTACACTATTGTCAACAGCCTGTTTTATTTGCTATATAGACTACATAAATACAATCATAAAGTTTTCATCATTATTAGTCAACTGTGGTCATGTTGTGGTCATGACTTAAGATCTATCTGTTCCCTCAATATTTTGGGTTAATCTCCAGAGTTAAGGCTGATTGGTGTAAATCACGTGTGAACATGACTCAAGCACACTCTTTATTTAGTAGCCCATATTAACATCTTAATGTAGTTAGTTACTTTCTGCTTAACATATTCTTTGAGACAAGAACTTGCATCTTACTCTTATTCTTCCGCTCCGTCCTCTGGTTTCACTTCTGTCACAAGTATATTATTTATAACCTTCAAAAAATGCTTGCTGGTAATTGGCTAAAAACTATTCACTGGTTGCTAATTCACAGCTTGAGTTCATTGGCACATCATCAAAAGGTACTAAATTGTGCATATCATTTGTATAAACACTCGTCACTGTCTTTAAGTAGAGGACCAGAAAAAAAATCAGATTCTCATTTAGAGTACACAGCTGAATCTGAAGGAGGTTTGACTGCTGTACTTTTACACAGTATGCCTGCAATATATTTTTAATGACAGAGCAAGATACGTAGGAAGGTTGATGATTTCCACATGAACGCTTTATGATTTTGTCAGTAAAAATTGTGCTTAATGAGATGATGGGAAGTGTTTCTTTAAAAAGTGGAAAAAAACTTGTGAAGTGATTTCCTTTACATTAATTTTGCGGACCTTTTGCACATTAATATTTTTAAATAATGTGAGTAAACATGTTTTTAATATTTTTTTTTTAATCATTCATTTTAATTGATAGAAATAAAAAGAAAACACTGGGTTGCCAAGTCATCAGGTAAAAGGTTAGTACTTGAGTTCATTTGAATACAATTCAGTTTAGTAATTGGCTCCAATTTTAGCACGTTATCCATCAAATGTCAAGAAGCAGGCATTCCACTGTTGAATGTTCACAAGAAAGACTGTAGTGTACTAAGACACCCCGACCATTGATTCATTTTCCGCAACAACAGTTCTGACGATTATTATGGATATAATGTTATATGGCAGAAGGTCCATATTAAAAGATCACAAATAATGCATTGATCTGGTAAAGTTCTCTGTCAGTTTCTCTTTAGGATTTAGGAAAATCCTAAATACAAATTGTTTCCCAGTAAGATGACAAGCAGTGTATTTTTGTTGTTGTTGTTGTTGTTGTTGTTGTTTAATTTTAAAAGAGACCTTTGAAAGGGGATCCCCTGTCCTGTCCAATTGTATTATTCTCCTGTTCTGTCCCATCTATTAAAGTTCTTAGAAAGGCTGTTTTTTTAACTGATTAGTTAAATCAAGTGTGTTGAGAGCTGAGAAAACACTAAAAAGTGCAGGTCATAGGGTCCTCCAGAGCCAACGATGAGATCAACTAATCTTTGATCTTTGGTGAGACTTTGGCAAGATTCCGTGTTTGTGATTTAGTTCTTTTGTTTGGACTCGGCACCAAATTGCTGCTCCCGAAGGATGCGGCGTCCCAGGTCTTAGATCTTAGGTTATGTTGTGGTTCATATTCTGTTTTGGATTCAAATTAGCTGTTTTAAGTCTATGCTTGATTAGTGTATTCATTTAAGCTCTGTGTATTTTAGTTCAGTTTATTGGTGTTTATTGCTGGTCACTGAATGTTTGCCTCGAGAGACATTATGTTCCAGTTCTGTTCTCACTCCTGTTGATTTCCTAGTTGACTATGCTGGTTTCCTTGGTTAATATTCAAAAATGTTTCTTAATAAAGTTTTTGAGAGAATATTTAATAGATAAGTATTGCACATAGTCCAATTATAGGAGAACATTGCACAAAATCCAACTAGTAAGTTAATAAGTAAATATTGCACATTGCTTTAATAAAATGAGCACATCAGTCTTGTTAGCCTGAGGAGAAAGCAGCGCTCAGTAGTGCTAAAGCTTTTGCTTTTAAGAAGCTGTTTGTTTTCATTTGCTGATTCTAAAGCCCATGCCTGATAGGAGGAGCTTAAACAGATGATGTGTAAAGTCTTTTACCATGTGCCTGGCCCTTCCTACACAGTGAGCGCTATAAAGATGTTCTAGTGATGGCAGCTCTATGCCATCAGTGTCCTGGGCTGTTTTTGCAAAACGTTGGAAGCTGATCATGTACAGTGGAACCTCGGATTGCGAGTAACTCGGTTTATGAGTGTTCTGCAAGACGAGCAAAGATTTTAAATAAATTATGACTTGAAAAACGAGCATGTCTTGGTTTATGAGTGCCGAGTTTTTTGACACTGACACACACACAGCAACACACACACACTCTCTCACCTTTACACCCCCCTCCCCAGCTTCACATAGACACACACGCTCTGCTCTACACAGAAACTCTGCTCTGTCGCGATTTTTTCAAAGGTAAGGTGCTGGTTCATTTGTTTTTTGTTTTTTTACTTTACAGCAGTGATTCTGTTAGTCTGCGCTCATGCGAATGTCATTAGAAAGATTTCTTTTTTTCCTGTTAAAACAGTGTTTCCATTGTGTGTGTGTGTGTGTGTGTGTGTGTGTGTTTGTGTGTGTGTGTGCGCGTGTGTGTGTGTGTGTGTCACACACACACACACACACACACACACACACACACACACACACACACACACACACACACACACAAATACACAGCTCCTGCGTGCATAAACAGAAACACTTATCTGTTGGGATTTATTTAAACTTTTTTTAAAGGTAGTGCAGGTTCATTTTTTTTTTTTTACTTTATATATTGTATTAATTATTTTTAATAATAATTTTTTTAATAATTAATTTTATTTTTTTGGGAAGATTAATTTTTTTATGGGAAGATTTGATTTGGAATACGAGCACACTTCCGGAACGAATTATGCTCGTAATCCAAGGTTCCACTGTATTTGTATGAAAGACAACAGGGAGAGAGATTTTTTTTTGAGCTCTTAGCCAGACGAGCCAATCAGCTCATTTAGCCTGCTTCTGTTTTCTCCTCTTTCATCATCTTCATCACCTCCCAATGAGGACAGGACTCTGTGTGCTCTGAGAATCTCACCCTGCGTTCACACCGAATGCGGCGAGAGCGTCACAGTTCGCTCTCGCCGCCCTGCCGCCGCCGCCTTTCGCCGCTCTTCGCCGCTTTTCGCCACTGTTGGCCGCTGTTGGCCGCTCTGACGTAGACCGAATGCCTTTCTTGTATTTAAAGGAGCCGCAAAGCAATCAAGCTTGTTTATCTTATGGAGACCAAAATGTGGACGATAACAAGAAATTGATTGATAGAAAGAACTGTATTGTAGAAATAAACAAATTATAAGCCATTCGTATGGTGTGGCTTCTGTTCATTGTGAATTGCTTGTCTAATTTAATATATATATTTTTTATTATATTATTTTTCTTATTATTATAACATTAGAATCACTTACTAGACTTTGTCTTTAATTAAAATAACATTAATAATTAATAAACACCCGCTATCACAATAATCAACCTCTCCTCCATTTTGCTTGGGAACTAATGTCGCCGGAACAAAAGTTACAGGACGCGGAATCCTCTCAAGCGGAGGACCTCCCTTTTAATTGGTTGCCGCTCAACCGCGTCATAGCTCATTACCCTAAAGTTGAGCTGATTTCAACTCCCTTCGTCGATCTCGCCGCCCTCGCCGCGCTGCGCCACCCCTCACCGCCGGCTCCCATCGAAAATAAATGACTTCCGGCGTCGTTGACGCTCTTGCCGCATTCGGTGTGAACCCAGGGTTATGTCGTAATGTTTTTAGCTGAAATGGTGTTCTATCCAGTCTATGTCAATTTCCTAAGAGGAGCACAAATCTTCTGTGTCTGTAGGTGCTGCCACACAGTTCAGTCTGGCTCTACCACAGCCATGCCCAGCCCTGCCCAAACAATCTGAGACCAGAGGCTATGAGGCAACCTCTAGCCCTGTTTCAGTCCAGCTCAAATCAGAAGTCCAGGAGGTAGCCTGGCCTGTCACATGCTCTAGCATTTTTCTAGTCAGCCTCTTCCCATAGGTTCACAAGGCAGTCTGTCCTGTCAAGAGCACTAGCTCTGCCAAGCCACATGACTTAAAGCCCATGCTAAACCCTAGCCCAGCCTGCATGGCAAATCCTGACCCAGGTCTTATGCCAAGCTCCAGCCTGGTACTCACACCAATTTCCAGCCTGGCACCCAAGTCAAGTTTCAGCATGACTCGCATGCCAAGTTCTGGTCTAATTGCCCCCCCCCCCCCCGCCCCTCCCCTTTACAGTTAATGGCCTCCTGTTTGCTACTGACTATCCTTGGCCAATCTGTGAAAGGCGACTGGGGATCAGCATCTCTGCGAGCGGTTTTGGCATGGTGTTTCCCCATGCACCATGCCAAGACTTTGGCAAACTTCCATCCTCATGGTTAACTGTCAAATTACCATCAAATGCTTGTCCTGAAAATTACTCATTTTAGTTTTGTCTTCACTCTTGTTGGTGTCCTGCTAAAAAAAAAGTCCTGCTAAACGCTGTATAATATCCGATACCATGCATATGCGTTGTTCATGTAGTTTTTATTTTAGTTTTATTTATTTATTTATTTATTTATTTATTTTTATGGGATCATTCCCATTTCCCCCAGGCAGCATTAAGAAACTGCTTGGGCAGCCCACTACAGAAAAATGAAAGCTATTTTCAATCTCATTTTATAATCTTAATCCTATTTGGCACAACCATTTCCAAAAATGCTCACACTTTTGAACACACACTGTGTTGGACAGAAAGTAAGAGAGAGAAAGAAAGAGAGAGAGAGAGAGAGAGAGACAGAGAGAGAGAGAGAGAGAGTCAAAGGGGGGGGGGGGGTTCTTTGTCAAATCCTAATGTTCGCATCCAACAGTGTCCTTAATTACACAACCAGCACAATCAGCAGTAATTAGTGGCCAATGCGAATATGCAATTAGCAGTGCATTGTCTCATTTGATGTCTTTTCATTTTTTAGCAGGCTAAATGAACCTGCACTGCCGTGTGCGTATGTATGTTTGTGTGTGTGGAACGGAAAAGGTTTCAGACGGAGTCCCATTCTACATGCCATTCAAAGAATAATAATACAATAAAAAGCACGGTACAGAAGGGAGAATTGGTGTTGAAACACTTAGCAGAAACAAAGCTTGCGTTAACGATATTGCAGTGTTAATTACTAGTCATTACTGAGCCTGTCATTATGACTGAACACAAATTATGCTTTTGTTTGCTTCAAAAATAGAAGCGTAATTGCAAGTGACACTGTTTGTTTGTGCAGCAACTCTTACACGGACTGATATGTCGGTGAAGAAACATAGATACATCGACACCGATACACCACATATTCATTTTGGCAGTTAAATGTGTCTTCTGCCCTACTTTGAAAGCATGAGTTATACAGTACTATCGGTGAAGCGGTGAAGTTATGTAATTATTATGAGTGTCTCTGTGAGTTAAGCGCCATTTTCCACCTGTATCCAGAAAAAAAAAAAAAATCTGTCATATTTTACCTTCAATATAATAAACGATACAAATAAATCCCAGAAATACACTGTATAACTCCTCAACAATTGACATGTTGGTAAAGATTGTGTTAAGAGATTGCTGAAAGAATGCCGTTCGGGGAACGCTCAATTGTTTTGGTGATCAGTGAAATGAACAGTTCAGTTTTTGACTTCTAATATTGATAATACACCGCTTCACCCTGCATACTGATAGCAGCTCCATAACACCTGCAAGTCATTTAGAATACCCCGAAGTCAGTGTTTTGAGAGCATGCAAGAGAGAGAGAAAGAAAGAGAGAGAGAGAGAGAGAGAGAGAGAGAGCAGACTGACTTGTCTTGTCCTAACGTCACTCTTCTTAGTGGGTGGGTTTTTTTTTTTTTTTTAAAGCAAAAATACAAAACACACTTTACCTAAAATGTTTACAGCAAAATATACTGCTGCCCGGATTCGCTGTGAAAATAATGACAAGTTTTGTATGCTGCATTTTTCTATCGTCTACGGTGGGTATAATATTTGTAAAAACTATTTATTTGTTCATTAGCATTAGATTGCTAACATTATTTGTACTATCTTAGGTCAATAAGAATAAAAAAATATGCATATATGTGCTCTTGTGGAAGCTTTGCCAGTGTGTGTCAACGAGGAGGATTCAGACATTAAACAGTGTATTTGGGATTTCGACTATGTCATGTAGAACAAATTCTACACATTTTTCCACTACAAGAATATGGGAATAGCGTCACAAAAATGTTGAACTATTATTATTATTATTATTATTATTATTGTTGTTGTTGTTGTTGTTGTTGTTGTTGTTGTTATTATTAGTATTATTATTAGTATTGTTGTTGTTGTTGTTGTTGTTATTATTAGTATTATTATTAGTATTATTATTATTATTATTATTAGATTAAATATTTGCTTATAGAAACAACTAAAAACATCCAGTAAAACATGTCAATCATATATATCTGTGCTATTTCTTTGCCTATGTAAAGCATTTATTTTTATTATTTTTTTTGCTCTGTCATGCTTGTTGGTGGGTTAAAATGAAATACAATTCAGTTCACCAAATTGCCTAGGTTGTGCTGAAAAAAAAGGACTAATCACGCTATACTGCTCAATGCTGAGCTCTTTATATGTCTATTAATGAATCAGCAAAACAAAAAAATGGCCAATATACTCTGTTTGTTTTTAAGGGATACAGTTCTAATATACTGTACACTACTGGTCGAATGTTTTGATACACTTTCTAATTCTGATTTTTAATTATTAATTTTCATTTACACGTTTAAACAATGTTGAAGGCGTCCAAAATCTCCTTTGAACAGTTGTTATTGAGATATGTCTGCTACTTATGCTCTGTAAAGCTTCATTACGGCTCTAATATGAGGTTTGTTAATTAGTGATGAGGCCAACTGAGGCTGGTAACTCTAAATGAACATTTTTCCGGTGCAGCAGAGGTAAGTTATGGTTTTGCTTTCCTGGGAAGGCCTTCATGAGCGCCAGGTTCATCATGGTGCTTGATGGATTTTGCATATAACAATACTGTTCTTGCAGAGACTATTCCAGAACAGTTGACCTTCATGTCTTAAAATAACAGCTGGCTGTTTGTTGTTTTTATTTAGTTATCTAACTCTATAAGTGCTATTTTAACATTTTGTTTTAAAATATCCAGTGTTGTTCTATAATGTGGAAAAATAAATTAAAACTTTGTATAATTCTAGTTATAATATAATATAATATAATATAATATAATATAATATAATATAATATAATATAATATAATATTTTAGTGAAAGTTTTTTTTTTTTTTTTAAGTTACATCTTATGCAAATACCAAAGGTGGTACAATTACTAAACACATTTGTATTCCAGACAGTATAATAAGTACAAGATAAGGATGCACTAACCTTTTTTTTTTTTCCTTTAGGGAGCACAAAATATCAGGGAGGTACAGTGTATATATAGATCACAAAAGAATAAACAACAAAATATTATGATCACAGGGAAGTTGCTCAGTTTTACAGTACTTTTTAGCAGAAGAAAAGTCAATCAACCAGAGAACATCATAAAAGCTGAGATACTTTACTTATTTCATCTTCGAGCATGACATGACACTCCAGGTCTGTAAGCACTCGGGCAACTGGTATATTTCAGTAAACTAATCAGTATGTTTCCTCATTTTTCATGGCTGGGTGGTGGTGCTTCTACTGGTACTGATGAGTTCTTGCAAGAATGTGATGTCTACTAACAATCTGCGAGCTAAAGAAATACAGTAAGTCAGAGTTGGAGCTATTCGCATAAGAATCAGATTTCTCTAAAGTAAAACTTGCTGTGTGCAATGCGCAAAGTGCTTGGTACACTGTACACGATATTTATATAATATTTGTGATTTTATTTTTCAGCAAATTAATTGTTTCTTTGCAATTATGTCGAGTGCAGGTGAATTGCGGAGAGATGTGTAGAATGAGGTTCTACTGAAAAAGAAAATCGCTACCTGTGAATAAAAGTAGAGCAAGTTGTTAATGAAAGTGACAAATGACAAATTGGAATCAGACCATCGTTCGAAATTCAAAATGATAAACTATGAACATAAACTACTACATTATAATGTATATAATGTGGACTTCATTTTGAGCTAGCTCTTATAGTGAAGGGTGAATTTACATAACACAAGTTATAATCCATTTGAAAAGTAGTTTTGCAAAAGACTCTTCGGTATGAAGACAATCCAGAACGTTTTCTCGGTTTTTCTACTAGCATGTGCTGAATGAGAAATGTACAGCTAAGTTTAAAATGGCAAAATCTAAATCTGTGAAAAATAATACTTACTCCCGGAAACCTTTTGTTCCCCATTGGAAACAATGTAAATGCAGATAATCTGTTACAGTCACACAAGAATATTACCAATATTACCAATTTCCAACACTATGATCATATTTTTGCATATTAAAAACAACCCAAACATTTAGGAAAGACATGTAAATAAAGTCAAATATGAAATAAATAGACATTAAACCTCACTTAAGGTTAATTTTATGGTTGCCGAGAATGCTTTGCACGCTGAGGCAAATTTCTTGCGGAATTTTATTCATAAGGTGAAACTTCACAAGGTCTATTTAGTTTGTATGCCTGTTTACCACTGTACATGGTTTTAGAAAAAAAAAAAAAGAAAAAAAAAAAAAAAAAAACGAGTTTGCCAGGGGGGTTCAGTGTTAACCGGTTCAGGTCAGAAAGTGGGTGGTTCAAGTCCCAGCTTCAGTGGGCTGCCATTGTGGGCCCTTGAGCAAGGCCCTTAACTCTGTCTGCCTTAGGGCCATCATACCATCAATCTGGGAGTTTCACTGTGGTGTAATGTATATGTGACCAATAATGGTTTAAAAAAAATGCATATACCAATCTGCATACTGTATGTGGTTTATAAGACATTTATGATGTTTCCGGATCTCTCTGCTTCCTCTCTGCACTTACATCTGCTTTGTCTCTCTCTGCCTTTGGCAATACGTTTCCGTTCATTCCTTTTGCTATCCTATAATCTTTATTTTATTGTCTCTCACTTTGCTTTACTGTCTGTCCTTCTCTTTGTGACTCCTCACTTGTTTCTTCATCTCAAGTGCATGGAAAGTAATTTATTAAAAGTATATGCACCATCTTTATTTGATCATTCTGCTTGAGATTGCATCGTTTTGCATTTAAATTAAAGAAATGTGTCTCAGATAGTCCAGACTGTAAGTGTCGTATGCAATAATATCTTTATATAGTAATAACACACAGTATTATGACCGTATAATTGTGCAAGGTTTGCTTTGTTAAATTGGATTCCACTGTAATTACAAAAGAACATAGTCTATATATCTGTGGTAATTAGGCCTACATTGTTTCAATGTGACCAGGTTAGTCAGTTTGTGTTTGTGTTTAACAGCACATGGGCATAATGTTAATCCTATTCTGTGCACAGCGAGCGGTACCTGCTTTTCCTTCTTTCCTCTCCATCTCTCTTTCTTCACTCGGTCATGGTCTTCTCATCTTCTCCCATATCTCTCCCTTTTCCTAAACTGAGCTTTGATTGATGCAGCCTTTTTGTTTTCGTCTTTGCCAGTGTTAACATGGGGTCAACTGATATTTATATGCAAATGTTCCCGTGCTCTGCTAGAATAATCTTGCAGTAAATAAAAATATACAGGGCTTCCTTATTAACATACATGGCCATGCCTACTACATATTGTCTCTCGGAAACATTACCTACATAACATGCAGAAATATGTGTTCTGTCAATATACATAATAGCTTTAGCATTTTCTTCATTTTATGCTTAACTTATATGTATTTTGGGGATACTTTATACTTCACAAAAAAAAAAAAAATACAGTACTAGACAAAAGTTTGAACACAAGTTTGGATTTATTTTTCCACATTCTAGATCAATACTGGAAATTTCAAAACAATGAAACAACACATATGGCATTAGATAATTAAGTAACAACAACAACAACAGTCAGTTGTCATTTTAAGACATGAAGGTCAGCTGTTCTCGAATAGATCTTGCATGAACATTACTGTCAAGAGCACCATGATGAAACTGGTTCTCATGAAGACCTTCCCAGGAAATCAAGACCAAAACTTACCTCTGCTGCAGAGAAGACGTTCATTTAGAGTCTCAAAATTGATAGGTCCATAGATTAGAATGGTTATTATAAAGGCTTTTCAGAGCATAAGTAGCAGACACATCTCAATATCAGGAAATTATTACATATTTTGGATGCCTTCAGTGTTGTTTCATAATATAGAAAGAAATACAACTCAGGAGAGACCATGGGATTGGAAGGTGTGTCCAAACTTTTGACTGGTATTGTACATTATAACATTACCTACTCCACATACAAAGGTGACATCATCAGAAGGGGGAAAAAAAAAAAGAGCTGTTCCATGGGTTACCAGTTCCACCTTTTTGTGCCTAACTGAACATGGATGAAGTGCACCTACCTATTGGTTCAGGTATGTAGACGACACCTGGGCAAAGATACATTTTTAGGCAGTGCAGGCCTTATACACATATCAATGCAATTGGCACTAAAATCAAGTTTACCAGAAAGAACAACAGGTTGGCTTTCCTGGACTGTGCAGTTCTCATAGAGGACAATGGGAATCTAGAAATATAAGTCTATGGGATAGCCACATGTACAGACCAATGCCTACAGTTTGACTCTCACCAGCTGTTACAACACGAATTAGTTGGCAGTGGCACCACCGGGCGGAAAACATTCCCACCCTATCATCCGGAGATTGCGAGTTCGATTCCCGGGTGATGCTGAAACCTCTTGCAGCCGGAGGTCTAGAGAGAGCTGATTGGCCGAGCTCTCTCAGAGGAGAAGGATGAGAGGTAATTAGTGCTCCCACATTAATCGCGGCTCTACAGCCAATCAGGGGCGTCTGTGAGCTCACGCAAGCGGAAGGGGCGGATAGCGCTGTCCTCCGAGTGTGTTACGCCGCCCCCAACGGTGCGTGAGCGAGCAGCTCAAAAAACATATGGTCGGCTGGCGTCACGTGGTTCGGAGGAAACACGTAATAGTCTTCGGCCCTCCCAGCTGAGTGGTAGTAGTAGCCTTGATGTGGGAGCCCCCTAGTGACGGGGAGGAATTGGACAGGACCAAATTAGAGAAAAAATCTGGAAAAATGCATGCCCCCCGACCACAAAAAAAAAAAGAAAACATTCCTACTTCCACTGAAGACAAAAAGAAGGAATTCAAGCATCTGAAGACAACTCCTACTGCCTGTGAATATCCCAAGTGAGCTTTTAACAAAATAGCTTCTAAATCCAGCATAAGGATGCCAGATGAAACTGAAACCCAGTGCCAACAGAAAAAAAAAAAACCTGGTCATTCCCTACTTGTCTGGTGGTTCTTAGAAATTAAAAGGATTTTGAAAACACCACATACAGTACCAGTTCTCTTCAAATTAAGATAGAGACTTGTCCACAAACTCTGGACACATAAGAATAGCAGTATAAAACACTGTATGCGGTTCAGTCTAGTGAATAGTGTTCAGAGAGCTACACTAGAGAGACAAAACAGAACGAGGGAAAAAAAAACAGATAGATGTTTCTAGAGAGGTGTGAAGAAGGCCATCTATGTGCACGTGGCAAATCCTCAAAAGAGGTGAGGTCTTCTGTCTTCTGTCTCCTACTGTTTATGCTGCCATAAACGAGCTACAAAAGTTGTCATTGTACAACTTGTGCATTTTTTGTGTTTTGTTTGTTTGTTTGTATGTTTGTTTTTCCTTCTTTATACTGTGATTTTTTTTTTTTTTTTATCAACCATGGCATGTCTGAATAGAGAATTGACACTAATTAACTATATGGTCTTTTCTGTTTGCATTAGTACTTATTACCCATGAACCATGATGTGTATTTGAGTATGAATTCTACATTAGTGCTTTTGTTGTATATTGTACATTCTATTTTACATTATTACTAATTACTGCCAGCTCAAGCCGGCTTTTAAAAAAATGTTCCAATGGTCTATTTCATCCCACACATGTCTGGTGAATAATCATGCTTTAATGAATTAGCAAGAGCAATATATGACGGCTTTTTCTCCCTTTGCTGTTCTCTGCACAAGGTCAGCAGCGGTTAATTTATTTTTGCTGTCAAATACTCTTCAAAGTGTAACTGAATGAGAACTTTATGTTATGAGAACTGTGGCATCTTCATGAAGTCCACAAATTAACAAGATCCTCAATGCGAAACATTCCAGCGGTTTGCCAACGTCCACGAGAGCACAGAAAAGAACATCGTATAAACACACGCAACTCAACGTCGATTACAATGAAGTTTGTGAATGTACAAGAATGTTTTTTTCGGACGATTCAATTCATGAACATGGGTGTAATGGAATGTCTTTCATTCCTCACTCGCAAAGGTTGTCTCACATCCAGATATCAGAAAAATTGGGAGGAATGTCTGTACATTACATTCAGTCTTAAAGCATTATTTTGAAAAATGTATATGACCATCATCGCAATGGTAAAAGAAATAGTCCTAAAAAAACTCCAGGTACAAGTAGTGAGTGGGAGAAGAGCTTCAGTGCTGAAAAGCTACTTCACTGTGCCTACATTTAAAACCAACATCAAGTGCTTTTTCTCCAGTCTAGAGGTGAGACTGAAATGGAAATGACCTCAAGATCTTGTTGTCTCACGAGTCAGTGGTTCAAGCTAGCCCAGTACACCATGCAATTTTAAATAACAAGTTATGCTTGTTTTCATCTATGCAAATGCATATTTGAAAAAGCGGCCACGCATAACCTGCCATCATCCGGAGCCTTGCATGTGGTGCAATGCACGTTAATAGCAGTTACTCTTAAAAAGCACGGTACGTAATGGAAACTTACCTTTCAACTATCTTTCCACGATAACAGAACTACAGCGATTACCTTTTCGTCTTGCATGTTCACAAGTTAATCAAAGCACAAAATGATTTTCAAAATAGCCAGGCCAAAAAAGACAAGAGTAGTTACTGTTTTCCCTTCACATTAAGCTCACCAAAACCACAACGATTTTAAATGTTTTTTGCATTGTACATCATTTGCATTTTCTTAACGTCTTAAATTCGACATTTTATACTCACTCACTCATCGTCTATACGGCTTTATCCTGTATTCAGGGTCATGGGGGGCCTGGAGCCTATCCCAGGAGACTTAGGACACGAGGCATGGTACACCCTGGACAGGGTGCCAATCCAAGGCGCACACACACACTCACACACTGACTTTGAATTTTTCTCAGGAGGTTAAAAAGAGAATTAATCAAAGTTTTGGCTGCAACAGAATGCATACTTTTGGCATATGTGTCTTGTATAATGTATTTTCAAATACCTGCTTTAAAATGATAAATGTATCACATCCACATTACCTGTATAAACAAGATTCTTTTTCAATCCAGAGGAAAGGACGTGGTCTTCATCCCTTCATTGATTTTTTTTTTTTTTCCTCGCCTCAATTGGATCACCGTCAAAAACCAGTGCTACTTGAACCCTCAGCCTAGGAGCAGTTAAAGTCAACAACCATTTCCACAAAGCTCTAAAATTCCTGCAGCTTAATAAAAATCTGTCAAGGTCTCGAACAGAAGACAGCCTTTAGAGCCAATTCAGAGCTCTTCAACTACTAAGCAATGCTATTTGGCTGTGTCAGTGCTCCCTTCATGTTGTTTGTAAATGATGTCCTGAGCTATGCAAGTCGGGTATATTAGATATTTATAACTAATATACGGTGATTCTCTGGAATAATAGAAATACAGTATGTTTACCATGCCTGCACAGGCTAATGGCTAGAAGCCGTTTTGTTTAGGCTAAAAGAGTTTTATGGAAGCTAATTAATTTTTCTGATATGTAAGATGGGTGAGTCATGAATTATGGCAAGGTCCACATAGTAACAAACCAACTAGTGCTACAAAATGTAAAAACAAAATTAAAAAAAATACATGATGCACCAGTTTCACGAAACTTAGCAAGCAGTTTGCTAACTGTAGCATGGGAGATGGGTGGTCTCGTAGGGTGTCTTGCATTGAAATCTGCTACAATGACCCGGTTACTGCGTTCACCAGATATCAACACAATTTTGATCCGCTCATCACGTGTTAACCTCTTCGACATGTCAATGGCTGTGAACAAAGAGAAACTTGTAAATAACTCATGAAAGAATAAAGTTACGTTAAAACCAAGCACACCATTGTTTTTCTTGTGAAATTCCCAATAAGTTTGATGTGTCACATGACCCTCTTCCTATTGAAAAAACAAAAGTTGGATCCAAGATGGCCGACTTCTAAATGGCCACCATGGTCACCACCCATCTTGAAAAGTTTGCCCCCTCACATATACTAATGTGCCACAAACAGGACGTTAATATCACCAACCATTCCCATTTTATTAAGGTGTATCCATATAAATGGCCCACCCTGTATATAAATAAATAAATCTCTACTTCAAGGCTCTATTCATTTCAACAAATGGTTAATTTGACATATTGGCTCAGACATAACCGATAAAAGTAAGAATTCAACTTTTTTTGTTGTTGTTTAATATACCCATCAATTTGAGATTCCCTTCATTTCTCACCACACATTTTCTCAAGCATTCTAACCACACCTTGCCACATGCATAGCTAATACTGAAGACTTCCATAAAGGGATTGTCCTGTTCTATTTAAATGCAATGGTTTCTCTGTCAAAATACTGAATACTCCATAATGATTTTATTCTTAATGACTATAACTGTGTGGCTCCTCTGAATATATCTAATTTACCCTGATAATTCAGTACTGCATTTCTTCTCACCAGCTAATGCTGTGTTGGGTTTTGATTGAATCTATAAAGATTTCCTCCCTTGCTTCACTAAATTATCTTACCTGGATACTGGATACTATATTTATAACTGTTTCTGTAATTATAAAGCCTGACCTGTGCTTATCCCAGGACTTATAACTTTTGTAATATTTTAAACCCCCACTATCCAGTGTCACCCAGAAAAAGAATGGGTTTTCTAATGAGTCTGATTTATTTGGTCTGTATTTCATCTTCAGACACAAGTTTACAAATCTATATCTATGACCTCTGATTGAACATCTCACATTGTTAATCTCTATTTGCTGCTGTAAAAACATTGTTTTAGACTTAAACTTAAACTTATTCAAACAGCTTTGCTACAGATTATTAAGGTTATGGACCTTCAATTCGTCACAAATTGTTTTTGCACTTAAGTGTTCACCAGGAAGGAGCTGATCATTGCCACATAATAGATTTTGTATTAAAAATAATGGATTTCTTGATTTTTAAACTGTACTGTATATAGTAGCAGAGAGTTATAGAGGTGAATTATGTATAAATTACCTATGTTGTGTCCACCAGATGAGGCTGGGATCCCATTTAAGCCAGTTTCCTCATAGGGCTTCTTCTTTACTGTTAGTTGTCCTATGATTTTTTTCTTATCCAGAATGACTTACAAGTGCTTAAGTTTCCGTCACTAGGCGGTGTACATCCTGGACAGTATGCCAGTCCCCTGCTCGGCACAATCATGCATGCACTGACAAACTCACTCACACACTATGGGCAATTTGGAAATAATAATTGGCTTTGGACTGTAGGAGGAAACCAGAGTACATGGAGGAAACCCATTAATCAGGGGAAAAGATGCAAATTCCATGCACATAGAAGTCAGACAGAAATCACTCAACACTCAACCCTGGAGGTGTGAGGCCACAGTGCTAATAACTACTGGGACAAATTTACAAAATAGCAAACATTTATTTGAAATGTACATATTACTGTAAAATTGTAAATTGAATTGAATTGAATTATTGGCAAACTGAGAAATATGAGAAATTCTTAGGAGAAATTCTTACATGAGAAATTCTTGGGAGGCTAATAATCATCATTGATTAATTGTCAAAGTTGCCGTCTAGCACAGACGTGTTATAGTGTTATAGTGTTTTCTCTGCTTTATCACACTCACTTCAATTAAGAAAACGTCTCGAGTTACTTGGCTGTAACCCTGTTCCCTGATAAAGCGGGAATGAGATGCTGCTTGAAAACACTATGGGAACATCTCTTTGTTGCCCAGGTTGTGAAGCCTGTGCATGTCAAAACCGCCGAATACCTTCGGCTTATAACCTCTGCCAGGCATGACGTCACCGAATAAGGTGCACCTGCAGGTTATAAATAGGAGTGAACCGGAAACATCCTCAGGTCAATTTTGTCTGAAGGACGTCCAGGCACGCCAGCAGTGCGGCATCGGAATGCAGCATCTCGTTCCCGCTTTATCAGGGAACAGAGTTACAGCCAAGTAACCCGAGACGTTCCCTTTCAAAAGCTACACTCGATGCTTTGTGAAAACGCTATAGGAACGAGAATACCAACGCCGCCGCACTGCAAGTGTCTGGACCCCCAGGTTGTGTAGCGTGTGCGCACAAGCCGAGGAGGTCTCAGACCTAGCTCTGGGATGCTGACTCAAGGATCCACGAACCCGGAGTAGCATTGACATCCAGACTATAAAATCTAACAAACGTGTGTGGAGAGGACCAGCCCGCCGCATCACACACCTGCTGCAGGGGGACGCCTGTTGCCAAGGCAATCGATGAGGCACCCCCCTAGTTGAGTGAGCCCTGATTCCCAGAGGCGAAGTGTGACCACGCGCCTCATAGGCTAGGGCAATGGCATCTCTCACCCAGTGTGACAGAGTCTGTCTAGTGGCAGCCGACCCCCGGTTGCGACCCCCATGGCAAATAAAGAGCTGCTCTGACTTACGCCACTGGCTAGTGCGGTGGACGTAGATCCGAAGAGCACGTACTGGACACAGTAAGTGAAGTCTTTCCTGCTCCGGAGCTGTGAAAGGCGGAGGACAGAAGGCTTCGAGAACAACTGGGTGCATGGTCGAGAATGGAACCTTGGGAAGATCGGGTGAGGATGCAGAATAACTTTGATTAGCCCAGGGGGCAAAGTCTAGGCAGGATGGGGAGACTGACAGAGCCTGCAGATCCCCAATCCTCTTCAAAGAAGTAATAGCCATAAGAAAAACTATCTTAAGAGACAGAAGCCTGACAGGCGCTGACTCTAGTGGTTCGAAAGGGGTGTCAGCCAAGCCTTCGAGTACGATAGTTAAGTGCTGTCCACCCTAACTAGGACATGGTAGCGTCTCAACTGCTGGAGGAAGTGTTTCAGGGCCAGAAACAGAGCCATCATTTTGAGGCAATTGATGTGCCATGCGAGAAGATGACCTCTCCAGCTCCCTTGTGCTGGACGCCCATCCAAGACCGCACCCCAGCCCGTGAGGGAAGCGTCTGTCGTTAGCATCTTGCGACGACAAGACAGACCTAGAGTGGGACCCAAAGTCAGAAACCGGGGTCTGAACCACATAGAAAGGGTACGAAGCCCCCGGCGCATAACCCTTATTAGCCTCTGGGGGTTGGCCCTTGAATGAAACCCCCTGGCTCTTAGCCACAACTGAAACGCTCTCATGAGCAGAACGCCCAAAGGTATCACCGTGGACGCAGCTGATATGAGGCCTAAAGATTTCTGAAAGTGATGAACAGTGACCTTCTCGCCTAGCTTCATTTCCTTCAGGGTGTTGAGAATGGATTCGACACGAGCAGGAGACAGCTGTGCCTGCATTGTGACCGAATCCCATGTGACACCCAAATATGTTGTCATCTGAACAGGAAGGAGAACTCTTTTTGTGGCGTTGAGTCTCAATCCTAAAGAATTAAGATGGGCTAGGACGACATCCCGATGTCGAAGCGCTAGCTCCTGAGACTGGGCCAGAATCAGCCAGTCGTCTATGTAATTCAAAATACAGATGCCCTGGAGTCGTAAAGGAGCCAGAGCTGAATCCATGCATTTTGTATATGTGCGGGGTGACAGAGCTAGGCCAAATGGAAGGACCCGATACTGGTAAGCTTCGCCCCCAAAAGCGAACCTCAGGAACTTCCTGTGCTGTGGCAATATTTCTATATGGAAATATGCGCCCTTGAGATCGATTGTCACAAAGCAATCCTCTAGTTGGATTTGAGAAACAATCATTTTGACAGTCAACATTTTGAATCTGGATTTCTGAGATAGCGGTTCAAGCCGCGAAGATCCAAGATCGGACGCAACCCCTCCCCCCTCTCTTGGGCACCAAAGTACCGACTGTAGTAGCCCGACTCTCTGTCTGGGTGGGGAACATGTTCTATGGCCCCTTTGCCCAGCAGAGTCTCTAACTCCTGGGCCAGCAGATGTGCTCGGTCCGGTTTCACGGAAGTGGAGACGCGGAGCCGTTGAAACGCGGAGGACGATGTGCAAACTGAATCCTGTAGCCTGTGCCTACAGTCCTTTGTACCCAAGGAGATACGCCTGGCAGTAGTTTCCATGCTGCCAGCTCTCCGAAAGGGGCACAAGCTTTGACACTTCAGCTGGATGGGGGGGCTGTTAGGTGTTGGGTATCCTGAAGTATGGCAGGAGATGCCCTGAACACCCAACTTTTCGTTGGAGACCGGCGCTCCCCGAAACCCCAGTGTTGGCGGGGATTGAACACCGGCCTCCCGGGAGTGCCAGGGAGGAGGTCCTGTTTTGTGATGAAAATCCAGGCGTCCCTCCCTGGGGGGAGACACCCCCACAGCCCCAGGCGCACGAACCTCAGGGCTTCTTCTTTGAAGAGAAGAAGCTCCTCAGATCTGGTCTTTTCGATTTCTGAGAAGAGCGGCGAGCCCCACCCCAGTCTTTACGAGGGGGTGCGCGGCTGGTCACGCTCTCCTTCTGCACCTCACGCCTGATAGGGGCCAGACCTGGTCCCGGTTCTTGAGCACGGCGGGGAAGGAACCTCCCAAAGGCCTGTTCATATAGCTTCGCCTCCCGAAACCTAGTGGCGACGGAATTAACAGCGCCGCCAAAGAGGCCGGAAGGCGAGACGGGGGCAACAAGGAGAACAGCACGATCCTTATCCTTGATGCCCGTGAGGTTCAGCCACAGATGCCTCTCCGTGGATACCATGACAGCCATAGAACGGCCCACAGCACGGGCCGTCTGCTTGGTTGCACGGAGAGACAGGTCTGTGGCTCGGCGCAGCTCTGCAAACACCTTGTCATCAATAACCCCTCCGGTGCTCAGGTCCTTCAGCAGGTCAGCCTGGTAAGCCTGCAAAACTGCCATCGTGTGCAGTGAAGCGCCAGCCTGACCTGCTGCCTGAAAAGCTTTCCCCACCAAAGCCGATGTCAATCTACACGGCTTGGAGGGGAGAGTGGGCTTTTTCAGGGAGGATGATGTCCCAGGAGAGAGATAGCCCGCAAGCGTCTCTTCTATCTGGGGCATCATCATATAACCACGTGCTTTCGCATCAATGATATTCGAATAAGTCGAAGTCGATGGCACAAAAACACGCGATGAATACGGCTTGCTCCATAAAAGAGTTAATTCATCATGGAGGTCACCAAAGAAGGGGAGAGAGAGACGTTGAGGCTCCTCCCCCCGGCCACCCGACAGAAACCTGTCGTCCAATCTCGAACGCTTGGGGGAATCTCACTTCTGCGGCCAGTCGATATGCAATCGCTTGACCGCACGCGTTATAACCTCTAATAATTTCTCATAAGCTCTGTCAGCACTGGAGGAGCGTTGTGAGGAGGCTACTTCCATAGAAGCAAGAGAGGAGGATTCTTCCGCTCCTTCACAAGAAGCTAAAACTTCCTGGTCCGGAGAGAGCGCGAGAGAAAGGGGAAATTCCGTCTCGTGCGCGTCTGCCAGATCAGCACGCGAGCCCCAGGAAGCACCTTAATAGGGAGAAGATCACAGTACTCACAGTCTCCCTGAAGCCCGAGGCGAGCGTGTTCTTCCCCCAAGCACTCGAGACAAAATTCATGAAGATCGCCCTCCGAAAGAGATCTATCGCACGGAGGCACGCATCTCTTAAGCAACTCCGCCATATCGGTGAGTTAATGCTGTTATTTTATTTTTGCTTTTGTTATGGCTTGCACATGCACACGCAAACACAAAGCGGTCCTGAAGACAAAAAGATCTGAGGATGTTTCCAGTTCACTCCTATTTATAACCTGTAGGTGCACCTTATTCGGTGACGTCATGCCTGGCAGAGGTTATAAGCCGAAGGTATTCGGCGGTTTTGACATGCACAGGCTTCACAACCGGGCAACAAAGAGATGTTCCCATAGCGTTTTCACGCAGCATCGAGTGTAGCTTTTGAAAGGGAACTGCTTTGTTAAATCAGGTGTGTTGTTAGCCAAGAAAACAAGCTAATGTGCAGGGCTGGTGGTCGTCCAGGACCAGAGTTGTGGAGCTTTTACTGTGTTCAGACTTTGTTTTAAACTGATTTTGACATGGGCATGTACTGTTTCTTAGTCTTTTTTTTTTGTTTTTGTTTTTTGTCACAGGTGAGTTCACATTTTTCACTTGATCAGTTGAATTATTTAAGCTCCACAGTCTTCTGCCATCACTCTTGCTTTGAACCTGTCCCAGTTTTGCTCCTGTTTTTGTAATCAGTTTTTCATCTTTTTTTTGTTTGTTTGTTTGTTTGTTTTTTGGTTACTTTGGCTTCTCTTGTCATAGTGTTAACTGTATGTTTGGTGTTAATTAAATCTATATTTGAATTTAGTATAGATGCTACACAGCTTAGGCAACTAACAAAATAACGAATTTGACTGTAAAAAAAAAAAAAAATCAACAAACAAAAACAAAAAAAAAAACAGTGCAGCCCAAAGAAATAATCTGCGCATGGCTATTAACTGAAGTCTAGCTTGGCATGCCCTTTGCTGTTGTTGATGAAAAGTTTACTCTACTGTAAACATAAAAATATGATTTAAAAAATGATTTCAATTAAACAAGTAGTTTTGCTTTAATTATCAAAAAGATGTCTAGATGACTACTTTTTAAATTTGTGGTTTCTGTTAAAAAATGAGTTATGCACTCATACAGAGAGTTATTGTAAATGTAAATAATTAAGTATTAATTAAGTATTGCACTAATCAAATAATGTTTACAGTGACAAGATTAAAGTAATGACTTACCTTGAACTACCGGGACAGCTTTAATACTCCAAGTAATCAGTGATAGTTACAGTCTAGCAGATCATTTAAGAGTCAATTAACACTGAATCTTGTATAAATATTCAGATAATTAGATAATTTACATTCTTAATGTTTATCTCTAAAGCTTAAAATTAGTCTTCTCGGGGCTTTTATTCTGAACGTGTGGCTAACAAGGAAAGACCCACAGTACTGCCGCTCAGATGTGAATGACCTTCTTTTGCTCTTTTCTTGGCTTTGAGTTAAAATTTCAAAGCCCCGTCCAGATTTAATTGTCAATAATAATAAGTAATTCATCATCGATACAGCTTCTCTCAAGTAGAGGAATGCGATGTGTCTTAGAAAAGCTGCGGCTATCACAGTCTCAGTGACCTTCACTGTTCAATTTATCTTTAGTCAATTTTCCCCAGTGTGTGATTTAGTATAGCAATTGCCCAAGGACAAGTACACAGCGAATTACAGGCCAGAAAAGTCATCTTTTCCCAATTAATGCAGCTAGATTCAAGCAAAATGCGTAAAGTACCCAGAGCCACTATAACTTAGTAATGTCCTTAAAGGTATTGCATTTGAAAAGGTTCCATTGCAGATTCAGACTTATTTAAAAGAAGAAGAAGAAGAAAAAAAAAAAAGTTTTGTCAAAACATCCATTTTGTGAAGGTCGCTCTTCAGGGATGCCAGATTGTAATGTTTACTCTTGCAGAAATGACATTTCGTCAGCTGCTTTATTTTGTACTTATTGCTGGAATGAAAGAACACATTGGAGGCCTTGTACCATCTTATTTGTGAAAGACTGAAAGGCTGAACTATATCTGTGGATAATGTGTGTTCCCTTCTGGACCTTTAAACAGATTACTCTGGACTCGTGGATTCTCAGCAGTCATGCTCTTAAGCACATAGATGGCGTAAAAAACTTTTTACTTACGTGAATATTGAACTTGTTGCTTATTGCTGCAATTGTGCTGTAATTTCTCAAACCTGTCCATCAAATTCGGCTTTAAAATTCATCACTAAAATTCATCATTACAGAATATGTCACATTAAAATCTGAAAAGTTCCCACTAAAACCCACAGAAGAAATGTTAGCAAATGCGAAATCTAAAAGTGATCTAATGATGTGATAATTAAGTAATATCAAAACTAGAGGTTGCGCTGATGTGGTTGTCGGCACGAGGGAGCGTTTAGCATACTCCAGGCTATGCTACTACACAAAAATGATCTATGTTGCATAAACCACAGCAATGTCAGCACAGTCCATTGTGTGTTAGACCTTATATAACGTAGACTATATTAATCTTAAGTCAATATTAAAATAGGATTAAAAAACACACACACATGTGATTGCTAAATTTGTGTGAGTGATTTGGTCTTCTAAATCACATAGCCTTGTAGTCATGACAGTCGTATTTTTTTTTTCATGAGAATGCTGTATATATTAATGCAAAGCCACTTTTAGCCCTTAGGTGAAATACGGTAACTATTTGAAAAGAATCTGATGATTTTTATTGTATGACTACAGTTCTACACTGAATATTATAAGCTGTTAGGCAGCAACAATAAATGAAATTTAATCGTACATTTTTGGTGGTAAATGAAATATTTTGAAGCTATTGAATGCACATACATTTTCTGTCAGAAGGCAGAAAAGAAAAGAAAAAAAAAAAAAACCTTAAGTCTGGTTGATAGTCGTTGGCACCGTGTATGTCTTCATTATGTTTTTACTACAAAGCAAAGTTCCCAGGGGTGAAATATCACTGAGAGAGTTACAGTAAATTAACACCAACTAGTGGTGTTAGCAGTTGGATTCAACACTGGAGATCTTACTGTCTGTATGGAAGCATGTAGGGCTGTTTGTTGTCAGACTGTATGTATGTACTGTATGTGAAACTTATTTTCTAAAAGACGAACAACACGCCCCGCTCTCCTGCCACACAGCGTCTAAATGCAACTCACGTTTTATTTGGGTTTTTACTTTCCTCTCTTCTTTTTTTTTTTTTTTTTTTCATGTGGTTGTGTGTGGTTTGTGAGATTATTGAAAGAACATGACGTTTGATTAGTCAAGCAAACGCTGCACAAAAACGGCATGCCTGCCAGATGAGATAGCTTTTTGGTTTATCAAGCAATCTGACTCTGTCTGGCAGTTTAATTACTTGGATGTGTTCAACGGCGCTTCTACTTTGGTCTTGAAGTGAAGTTGATTTTGGCAGATTTGGCAACCATGTCGCATGTGAAATGAGACACATGACCGCTTGAAATCAGAGCTCCAATGGGTGTAAGGAGATCTCCTTAGACAGATCATGAGGTGATGACTGCGTCTACCATCTGATTGATCGCTTTATGTCTTTTGATCTGTTTCCTGTCTCCCCTCACCCATTATCCCACTTTTCCATTGCTCCTACTATAGGGTATTTTGCCCGGATGCCCCTGTTGTTAGGAAAGATCTTGGTCTGCAGTTGGTTTCTGACTTAATGACAGTTACACTAACAAAGCCAGCCTCTTTAAATTTATGCTTACGTTTTTGACAGTTCTGCAATACAAAAGTTTCATATTTCCATATTCATGTTTAGTGCATGATGGTGGAGTGACCTTTACTTTGATTCCCTGTTTCTTTCGCCATTTAGTGGCGTCTTTTTGTCATGTCGCAGGGTCCAGGTCACAATTAAGCATGATCATCGCACAGGATGTGAAGTTAAAGGGCATGTCATTACGCAGGCACCAGAGCGGAAAACGAGGGCAGTGGTTAGGCATCATGCCACGCTTCTGCTGCTAGCACAGATGCACTGTAATGATTAATCCTGCCCCACCACCACACTCAGGCCACACACACACTGTCCGTCCTCTGCCCAATCTGCTAATCACTGACAACTGGTGTTAAGGTGTGGTGGAGCCACATTGTGGACCATATGGTGGAGAACAAACACTGTTTAAACGGATGCTGAGCAGCACAGGGGGTCTTCAGCTAAATCCTGCCAGCTCAGGGGGGAAAAAGAAAGAAAATGGATCAAAGCAAAGTCACTCGAAGAGCTGAGCTGACAGGAAAACGTGTACTAACCTTGAGGCTACCCTTCCTTTCAGACTGCAGGGCAAAACAAGACCGAAAAGGTCTTCCTAACAGGAAAAGAAAAAAATAGGGTTTTACCTTAAACTAGTGTAAATCGGTCTGCGAAGCCGACCTCACAATAAAAAGTATAGAATTCATTTAAGGACACTCTTACAGTAACATTAAAGTTTTAATTCTCTCTGTTCATAATAGGAAATTCAGGGAAATCTGACAAAACACACATACAATCTGATGTAGTACCTGACATAGATTTGATGGAAACAAGCCATCCATGGAGAAGAAGAAAAAAAAAAAAAAAAAAAAAAGATTTTTTTTTTTTCATTTTCACATTTTCAAATGATTTCTCCAACCTTCATGCTCTTTTTTTTATTTAGTCATTCATCTACAGCATCACTTCATCCTAGTTAGGGTCACAGTGGATTCAGGACCTATTCCAGGAACATGAGATCAAGGCAGAAAACACACTAGGTGGGATGCTACGCTCATCCACAGCTAGGGGCAATTTAGTATTACAAATTCCATATTTTTGGGAGGTGAGTGAAAACTGAAGAACTCAGAGGACACCTACACACGGTGGAAAATATGCAAAAGTCCATATGGACAATAACTCAAGCAAAGGATTTTGGAACTACTAGCTGTGCTGTCTACTATATGTGTTTCCGTGACATAAAAAAAAATAACAATCAGGTGAAATAACAGTACATGTTTTTTGTTTGTTTGTTTGTTTGTTTGTTTGTTTTTTGTCCATAAGAGTTTATAATTGCTATGTAAAACGCATGTTAGAGCTAAATTGCCAAATAGTATGTCTGGATCTGGGTAAAGAAGAGTTAAAGCTGTCCCTCCCTGGATAAATCAGCTTTGTAGGTAGAGTGAAGTCAGAGTCGGTCTAGCCTTTCTGTCTCTCAGACAAAGTCCCCTTGCTCTTATCTGCCCTTCACAACCAGGCAGATGCCACAGTGGGCCGAACTGACCGGCCTCCTGCACTGCACTGATACACGCCGAATGATAGAAACAGAAAACATAGACTCCACTCTCTCTCTCTCTCTCTCTCTCTCTCTCTCTCTATCACACCATTTCCATTTGCTCTTTGACTTTTCTCTCATTCTCTCTCTTCCTTTCTCTCTCCTTGGTTGGTTGTGCTGGATCCCCATCTTATCACGGTGTTCTGGTTGACCTCTGAAGCATTGCGCCTCACAGAGAGGAGATTAAGGAGCAGACCAGCTGACTCATTCAAAGGTAAAAGAGCATCTAAAATGCCAAACTTTAATAAGGCCACTGCCAGAGCAGCTATGTTTGAAACCACACCCAATTCCAACCACAATTTATTGAATTTCTAACAGAGGAGAGAATGAATTCTTCAGGCATGTTGCTTATTCACTTTACAGCACAGTGCTTTGGGAATCAGCTAGTAGTGTGTAGTTGTAGTCATGTCCAAAGCAGTAGTGGAGAATGTTGAGTGAGATCTGAAATCCCACACCATATTGTGATTGTTTGTTTCACTTACTTTGTCAGAATACTGATCACCCGTGCTTCAATGCTGCACCCAATTAATAAAAACTACAACTTTGAAAATGATTTTTTTTTTTCTCCAGTGACCACTTGGATTTAACTCAGCGAATAGGTAAAAGCCTTCTATTATATAAATATTGCACTGATTTATATGGTTCAGCTGGCAATACGTTACGTGTTTACCGTAACCTTATCAGTGAGGCAAATTGGAAATAAGGTTTCACTTTTCTAGGAGCATAAAAAATGAACTATGGAGCATTTGGAAAAGATCATGTGGTCTGATGAGCTCAGGTTTACTCTGTTTCAGAGTGACGGGTGCATCAGCGGAAGAAGGGAGGCAGATGAAGTGATAGACCCATCATGCCTGGTCTACCGTACAAACTTGTGGGGGCAGTGGAGTGATCTGGGGTTGGTTTAGTTGCTCAGGTCTAGGTGGCCAGGTCAAGCAACATTATGTCCCCAAAAAAGGTCACCTGTCAATGAATATACTAATCGACCTGGATTTTCCTCCAATGGATTTTCTTTCTTCCCTGATGGTCCAGGCATATTCCAAGATGACAATGCCAGGATTCATCAGGTTCAAATTGTGAAAAAAGTGGTTCAGGGAGCATGAGACATCATTTTCACACATGAATTGGCCACCACAGGTCCAGACCTGCTGGAGAAGATGTTAAGAAGTGGTCTTTCTGTCCCATCATCAATAGAAGATCTGGGAAGGAATTAATTTGACTGGATGGAAATACATATTCCATTAGATTATTAAAATAATTCCATAGCAGTAATCAAAGCAAATTGTGGTCCAATTATATATTAGGATATGTAACTTTTTTTTTTCTATATTCATCATCATTACCCACTTTGAAGTGGATCTGCACCAAGAATATTGGACACAAGTTGAAATACACCCTGCCTGCATTACTAGTCCAGTATAAGGCTGGAAAAAAAGTTCCTTTTGCAAGTGTGTTCTTATAGTAGACTCATCCTGAAGTCATTTGGGCTGCTCTGGCTCTAGATGCATTGACAACCCCTATGGCCCATCCACATCCATTGAGATGTAACAGAGGCAAACTCATAGAGGTATTTTATAAGACCAGTGCACTGAAATTGCTTCATTACCAGCTTTGAGACTGTGCCTTCAACCTTTTTCTCAGAAACTATTTCACATTCTTTTTCACATTCTCAAAAGGAATCAAGACTATCCATCAACTTTGTAGTGAACAGGATAGCAATTTGTGACCCTGCATTGATTACATACCCAAGCATCTGGTGATAACAACAATAAGATGGATAAAAGGGCCTGAGGTTTGAAAGAAACTGGATGTGCAGTAGAACAATCTGATCCAGAATTTAGAAAGGTGACAAATGGAAGACAACCTTCATTATCACATCAAGCAAACACAGCTATGTAGAAATGCTTGACAACCTTGCAGAGAATTTTTTTCTTTCATCCTTGCTTACAGTCTGAACCTAAGAAAAGACCAGACAAAAGAGGAAAAAATGATGATAGGAAATGCCTATGTTCCAACATTTCTCATAAAGGCTGTTCAGTAGAGAGAATCTATTACTAGGGAACACAGGGGGCTATTAAGCTATGCCCTGGAGAGAGTACATATTGTCAGAAAGTAGCACATCTTTGCTTTGTGTTGTACAGCGGCTACTGCAACTGTAATGGAAAGGTCTGCAGTGGATACGGTCGTTAAGTCTCATTTATCAATCTTCTAGTCAATTTGGGTGTCATTTTTTTCGTATTCCAAAACAAACTGTCAGGTGTTACTTCACAAATCCAATTGAATACCAAAAAGTCAAAAGAATCGATAACTAAACTTCACTTAGGTGATCAGCAAATACAAAGCAAAAAAAAAAAACACATAAACAGAACAATATTAAAACCATAAAAGGCTTCGGACAATTCAAAGGCTGGATGTTGTTGTGAGGAAACCAGAGTTTGCATTGATTGTGTATGTGCTTGCTGTGGGTTCAGTAATCAGATGGACATAAATGTACAGTATTAATGGGAATGGGAAAGTGGCTGTTAGTGATGGGAAATGAGTCTAGACTGGTCATGGTGTGATGCCTTGGTGGATTCTGGAATACAGAAGCCCTTGCTAATTCTGGCACTGAACAAAATGTGATCATGTATATTTCATTGTAATTACCCACTGTAAACCCTAATGCTCAAAGTAA
The DNA here is from genome assembly GCA_030347435.1 of Clarias fuscus. Lineage (NCBI taxonomy): Eukaryota > Metazoa > Chordata > Actinopteri > Siluriformes > Clariidae > Clarias > Clarias fuscus. Next base: position 5,781,977 of record CM059206.1, on the reverse strand, counting down.
TTAAACATATTGAGTACTGTTAAATTAAATAATTACAATTGGTTCAAATTAATAGACCTTGGTGAGTATTGAGAACTTTTTTTTTTGGATTTTTCCCCGATTTTCTCCCTAATTTAGTCGTGTCCAATTCCTCCCCGTCACTAGGGGGCTCCCACATTAATGCTACTACTACCACTCAGCCGGGAGGGCCGAAGACTATCACGTGTTTCCTCCGAACCACGTGCCGCCAGCCGACGGCATCTTTTCAAACTGCTCGCTCACGCACCGTTGGGGGCGGCGTAACACACTCGGAGGACAGCGCTATCCACTCCCTCCGTCGCGCGAGCTCACAGACGCCCCTGATTGGCTGTAGAGCCGTGATTAATGTGGGAGCACTAAGTACCTCTCATCCCTCCCCTCTGAGAGAGCTCGGCCAATCAGCTCTCTCTAGACCTCCGCCTGCGAGGGGTTACAGCACCACCTGGGATTCGAACTAGCGATCTCCGGATGATAGGACGAGCGCTTTAACCACTTTTTTTTCAAGTCAGCTGAACAAATTTAATATTTTAAGTAACTGTAAGTACTTAAGTAGCAGTAACTGTCACCTTAAAGTTCCACCAACTTAAAATCTTTCAGATTAGTGATTTTGTGTCTGATGTCATCAGGGCAATAGGGCACTGGCAGCTCAGTGGTAGGTGATTTACCTGCCATGCGAAAGGCCCGGGTTCGGTTCCCAACAACTGGATGAAGTGCCTGTCCCAAGCCCAGATAAAATGTGAAGGTTGCATCAGGAAGAGCATCTGGCGTAAAACCTGTGCCAAGCTTGTGTGTGGACCGGATTGTCTGCTGTGGCGACCGATTGCCGGGAGCAGCCGAAAGACCAACAACAATTAATTTGATTTGCAACATCTAAAAAAAATTATAATTGCTATTAAATAGTATGAGTTAGGCTACTCAATAATGCAAGTAAAGAACCATTAGTATGAATGAGTACAACATACTCAAAAACTGATAGTTCTGTTTACTTAAAATTGGAAACATCATTACTTTAAAAATTTGATGTTACTGATGACCTCAAATATTTTTAGTTTTGCCCACTTATTCAGATTTACAGTGGGGGGGTTAGGGTGGCCTTGTGCCACCGAGGTTGCTCTGGCCTCTTAGGCCTTGCCTACGTGGCCTGGTGTGGTGTGGTGTGGTGTGGTGTGTGGAATGGTGTGTGGTGTGGTGTGGTGTGGTGGTGTGATGTGGTGTCTGCTTCCAGGACGTTGGCAGTGGATGCTTTGCATGCTGTGGGTTGTGGGATGGGGCCTCTATGGAGCTGACATGTTTATCCAGCAATTGGGATTTGGACTTTAAAGGCCACCTGGTGCCTTTCTATTATGGCCGGCATTGACTTCTCCGATGATTTGTGCTGCATTGGTTTTTCTGTGGGTGAGCCTTGGGTGACCATAATCCTGTCACCAGTTTACTGGTATCTATTTGATAATCAATTTTAATGTGTTAATGTTATGTGGCATTAATGGTATGGCTGATCGGTGTATATATGGTTTACATAAAGGTTTTCACTAGCCATTGGCACTTGTACAGAGCAGTTTTTTTGAACTAACTGAAATCTGTAAATTCATAAATGGATTTATACTTAAAGACATGGTTAAATATATTCAAACAGTATTGCATGATGGATGAACTTAAGTCTCCTTAAGTAAAGACATGCATGTGGCCATTATAACATGTTGTATGTGTGCTGAGGTCCCACCACTGTATATGCAGGTACCACTGAACCAATACCTGTTTTGCAACATATCTCATCTTGTCTTTATTCCTACTTACAGACATCTCAGTCTCGCATGACTACACCATCATGACAGCTGCATTGGACGTCCAAGAAATTGTTCCATTTCCAGGGCTGAGGATAAAGCATGAAGCCTAGCAGGATGGGTTTAGCATTTCAACCTTGCTGTTATTTGTAGCTACTGCAGTGACTGGCTAAAAGATTAGTGCATGAATACTCATTTGTTCACGTCATGAAATTAGTACAGGTTTGTCCTCATCAGTTGGAACAGTAAATCATCCATAGGTGTAACCGCCAAATGGAGAACTGCACACAGAATCTCACTTTTCTTGTGCAACAACAATTCAAGTATTTGTATACATATAAGAAGTTTCAGAGGTTTGAGCTGATAAAGTAGCTCCTGAAAGCTGCCTCAAGCAGAAATCAGATAGCAGTGTGAGTGCTCATGACATGAATTCCCATAGTAGTATTATTACCATGATTACTTTTATGACACGGAAAAAAGATTCAAATGTTAATAACAGGGGGTAATTACACCTTATTTTATATAAACATTTATTAAAATACACTGTATTGATGATGTCATGGTTTAATTTGATGAGATTACAAAGAACTGTATTAAAATGTAATATTTTATTTGTGATAATATCATCTAATGCATCTCTCATTTTGTAGCTTTGGCATATCATCTCATGCCTGCTTATTACTGCCATTACCTAATTAAGTTTTTTATAAACAGATACAATGATATAGAGCATATAAAGCATATAAACCTGTTATAACATGCGCTTGCACCACGTGCTTTCAATAGCAGCAAAGTATCGGCCTAAAGCCTGTGCAAGTGGTGGGAATGTAATGTCACATGGTTATGTTAGGCTTTAAACAACAGCAAGGAAACAGCTGCACCTGCATTACCTTTCTTTGTGGGCCTCTGTAGAATACGTGGGGATTTATTGATTTATTAAGAGATTTTTATACCTGGAAAACTCCTACAGGTTGTGTTGTTGTAAGATGTTTTGCAACAATCACAACAACAATAATAAAAACCATATTTCTTATAATGATTGCATTAAGCTCATTTCAGAGTATTATATTATATTATATTATATTATATTATATTATATTATATTATTGTGGTGACGGCCTTATAGCCAGTGCAAAAAAAGCAGCGTCTCACTTGTCCGGAAAATCTTACATCCGAAACACTTCTCGCGCCCGGAGCAGCTGAGCTAAGACTCAAAAAGGGGCGGAGCCCACAAATCACCGGCTTTGGTTACAGCGAATCACCTGCCATCCACCTTTCCATAAAAGGACCCCGGTGCCATATGCCGGTGTCTAGTATAAACAAAGGACGCTACCCACACTGTGCTTTTGTGCTTACAGACTCCGACACCAGCGGGAGCCCTGCTCCTTGACCGTCACCGAAGAGAGGCCAGCGCCGCCGTGCAACTGAACTCTCAACCCACGCTTCCTCCGCTCTGGCCTGCCCTGCACGTTGCAGCACTTCACTTCGTTGTGCACCGCTGCGATTGTCTCGTCTGTTCACCCTTATACAAGTTTCGTTCATCTTTTTGTGACACTGAACACGCTAAATGCGTGCACCTGAGTTCACTGCAACGCCACCTCGTGCCCAGTATGGAGCTTTACAATTATATTATATTATATCATATTATATTATAACATGGTACCATCGCCTAGGGGTTAGGGTTAGGGTTAGGGGTTAGGGGTTAGGATCCTAACCTCCAGGATCCGAGTTTGCAGGATCCTGCATTTTCTCCACGTTCTCCAGGTTTCCTCCCACAGTCCAAACACATGCAGATTAGACTAACTGGCATTCCCAGATTACCTGTAATGTGCAAATAAGTGGGTGGGTGGGTGGGTGTGTGTGTGTGTATGTGTGTGTGCCCTAGAATCGAATATACAGTAATATTATATTATATTATAATGACAATACTTGTTTTTCCTTGGACCTGCTTCTTTTTTCCTCCTTTGTCAGTATGACTTTTAAAAATGTGAGTCATTTCCCTGCAACAATTAATAACTGGGTTAGTAAATTAAATATTCCGTGTGGGCCTGTATGTAGTGGATGTACCATGTCCCTGCTATTACAGCCAACATCAGCTATTTGTCTTAATTTGCCAGAGACACTCATATAATCCTTTTTTATGGTGAGTAAACAACCAAGGATGCACAGTAGGCAGGAGATAAAAAGGCAGCTTATAATGTCATTGCCAAGTATGAATCATGAAGGAGAACCTGCTAGTGCAGACATTAGCCACATCCAGACGGTATTAAATTTACATGGGGTCGTCGGGTAATTTCCTATTTTACAGGTGCTCCTCCCCTGTAATTTTATTTCTGTCTGGATCGGCCATGTTGGTGTTTCTCTCTGCTCTCCCCTGAAAAAATTACAGGCTGAACGACCTACTGTGTTTTGTTCAAAGTCAGCGATCATCTAGTCATCTTAGTCTCATCTGGATGGACATGTATGCATGTATTATATATATTATATATATATATATATATATATTTAAGATCCATGGGACTGTAGCCGACCTCCTTGGACGTGGCCGCAGGAGGAAAATTGATGACAAATCAAAGAGACAAATAATCCGAATGGTAACAAAAGAGCCCAGAAAAACTTCTAAAGAGATCCAAGGTGAACTTCATGCTCAAGGAACATCAGTGTCAGATCGCACCATCCGTCGTTGTTTGAGCCAAAGTGGACTACATGGGAGATGACCAAGGAGGACACCATTGTTGAAAACAAATCATAAAAAAGCCAGACTGGAATATGCCAAACTACATGTTGACAAGCCACAAAGCTTCTGGGAGAATGTCCTATGGACAGATGAGACAATAATGGAACTTTTTGTCAAGGCACATCAGCTCTATGTTCACAGACGGAAAAATGAAGCATATGAAGAAAAGAACACTGTCCCTACTGTGAAACATGGAGGAGGCTCTGTTATGTTCTGGGGCTGCTTTGCTGCATCTGGCACAGGGTGTCTTGAATCTGTGCAGGGTACAATGAAATCTCAAGACTATCAAGGGATTCTAGAGAGAAATGTGCTGGCCAGTGTCAGAAAGCTGGGTCTCAGTCGCAGGTCATGGGTCTTCCAACAGGACAATGACCCAAATCACACAGCTAAAAAACACCCAAGAATGGCTAAGAGGAAAACATTGGACTATTCTAAAGTGGCCTTCTATGAGCCCTGACCTCAATCCTATTGAGCATCTTTGGAAGGAGCTGAAACATGCTGTCTGGAAAAGGCACCCTTCAAACCGGAAACAACTGGAGCAGCTTGCTCATGAGGAGTGGGCCAAAATACCTGCAGAGAGGTGCAGAAGTCTCATTGACAGTTACAGGAATTGTTTGATTGCAGTGATTGCCTCAAAAGGTTGTGCAACAAACTATTAAGTTAGGGGTATCATCATTTTTGTCCAGGCCTGTTCCATGAGTTCATTTTTTTTTATAATTCTGTTGAAGCATGGTTAAAAACCAATGTCTGACTTTCATTGGTTAACATTCATAGAATTCTTATTTATTATTACTTTGTCAGATTAAAGTTATTTCTGTGACCATTATGAGTTTTTCTTTCATTGACCGAAGGGTACCAACAATTTTGTACACGTGTGTGTGTCCATGAAATCAGAAAAGAAAAATTCCATTGATGGACAACCTCAGACATTCACTGTATTCAGGTTTTCAGATGACCTCATTTTTTGGGTACATGAATTTGCTGAACGCTGACCTGACCAATTGAAGCAACCCCATATAAAATCATCACACTGCCCCCATACACTTGCAGGGTAAACACTACAGTATAATAGGTGTATCACTTCATCTGCCTCCATTCTGGAACATGGTAAACCTGGACTCATCAGACAACCTGACCTTTTCTCAGTGCTCCACAGTACATTCTTTATGCTCCCTACCATAAAACCTTTTTTTATGATTGGTCTTACTGATAGGTGATTTTCTTAAAGTACACAACTGTTTGGTCCCAATCCCTTGAGTTATTTTTACATTGTTCATGTGGAAATTCTCTTACTTTTGCTATTAAACATAACCATGAGTTGTACTGCTTTTGTTGTTGTTGTCTTGCTGTTTAGTGACTGTAGGAGCTGGCAGTAGGTCATGAGTAGGAAAGATTAAAACCCCCAATCCTGGAGGTATATGACGTGACAGTGCTAAGCATTGAGCCACTGTAATTTCTTGACATTTGTGTACAGTATGTCACTGGCTTTTAATAGGTACAAGTATGACCAGCATGACCTGATTAAAAGTGTTTAGAGTATGACCTGTTTAGTTAATCATTTAAAATGATATTCCAACTGTTACTGGATGAAACTGACACTCCAAGAGAGCAGGAAGACCTCATTTAAAATGTGTTTCATCTTCGAGATTGTTCAATTGTAGTTTGAATGCATAGATTAAAAGGCTTTTCTTATTTAATAGAAATCTAATCTAATGATTGCTGCTAATGTATGGAGTAAGTTACACCCCTGCAAAGAGCATAAAGCATTGAAGAGATCAAGACCCCTTTTTAAGCAAGCAGCATTCAAAAGCCTCTGGATGTACCAGCATATGAGGACCCCTGGGGAAAAAGTTGAGAGATAAGCTACATTTTGCTAACAGTTTGGATGTAACTTCTAATGAGTGCGCGCACACACACACACACACACACACACACACACACACACACACACACACACAAAAAGAAGAAAAATGATGATTCCGTTATCTGGGGCATGTCTATACTAGCAGGGCCGAGATAAAAAAAAAAAAAATTTAAAAGTTAGTTTGAAGAATTTATGCTAGATGCAGATTACATGTCAATAATAATAATAATAATAATAATAATAATAATAATAATAATAATAATAAGGTGAGCCACATCTAAAAAAAAAATAATCATACCTACTTGAAACTCCTCTTTTTGCACAATATTTATTATTGTTATCACTGTTATTTACACAAAAGTATTTTTCCATCATTGCTGCTACTTTTTTGTATAGGACTAGATAGTTTTTCAGTTAATTTAAAATGTACATCTGTCATGTCAGAGCTAGTCAGCTAATTGGGTCTCTTAGGTAGCTAGCTAGTTCTGTTAATTTATGTTGTTCATTCATGTTGTTAATTTATGTTGTAAATTAGTGTTGCATGTATGTAGCACGTTTGTCCTGGAGGAACGTTGTTTCGTTTCACCGTGTACTGTGCATTGGTTGGATATGGTTGAAAAGCCTACTTGACTTGACTCGACTTGACTTGACTAAGGGCAGCCCTGAAAATCTCTCGGCACTGGTAGCTTAATCGTTAAGGGCAGTGGTGGCTCAGAGGGCTAAGGCACTGAGTTACTGATCGGAAGATCGGCGGTTTGATTCCCAGCTCAGCCAGGTTGCCATTGTTGGGCCCTTGAGCAAGGCCCTTAACCCTAACTGCTCCAGGGGCGCTGTATCATGGCTGACCCTGCGCCTGCTCTGACCCCAGTTACGCTGGGATATGCGAAGAAGGAATTTCACTGTGCTGTAATGTATATGTGACAAATTAAAGGCTTTACTTTAATTTTACTTTTTATGGGTACAGAATTGAACAACTACTTCCCCAGCATTGCATTACTCAACAGGTTACAAGATAAAAGCTTACTTACCACTGGGTCAATAATGACCAACAGGATGCTGAGCAATGAGAACCAGGAAGAAACGATTAACCACTGAGAAGGGCCAGAGGGGCCCAGGTGGCACAAACAGAACCTACACAATGCTGGGCATAAACTTTTGTTGTTGTTGTTGTTGTTGTATTGTTATAGCTGTCCGCTATATATTACCATATTACCATATAAATAGAATATCTAAAAGTCAACAGAACACTTTTGACAGTTGCCTATACCAGAATGTAGGTGCAATAAAGTTTTATGATCACATAATCTCCTTCTACAAGATGCCATGGATTTGTTGGACAATATTTATGTTGAGAAAGGCAAGAATTAGAAAAGAAAAAGCTCAGTGGAGCCCAGATCTTCTATCCTGCCTCCTTCCCCATGCACAGAGTAGATCAGTCAGTGCCCAAGCAAAATGTTAGATGAAGTAGGGTTGAACATTTACTAGTAGTGTGGAGTAAAAAGTACAAAATTTCAGAGGTGCACAAATTCTAGCTGTAAAACAAACTGACAAATCAAAAAAAGCAAGGGTGAGGCATTCATTTGCATCCTGATTGCCTGCACCTGCTTCTACAAGTCCTGTTAAAGTCAAATTTGCACTGCATGATTTTCAGCTCTTAGGTCTGAGCAGGTATTAAATGTCCTAAAGCACATAATGTGACATGATTAATTCCGTCCCACAACAAAATCTGGAAGTGTATGAAATATTAGATTCAAATCTTATAATGTGTGACCACTGCTATGATGTTCATCTGCACAGACTTCACAGGACAGCACGGCAATGTTTTTGGAAAAATTGTGGCAGCAGAGAGAATACTTGCCACAGTCTATCACAATTCTATTAATGTTTCGAGCTAATTAGAATGCAAATGCTCTGTTCAAGTGTATCGAGTTTATCTTCCAGCATGAACGCATGAAACTCTTTCAAGCTTTCCAGTTAAAGGAGCTACAAACTCATGATGCACCGCTGCACACCCAGTATGGCAGAACGCAATCATTTGCTTTAATCATTAAACACATTATCGCACAGTCTGTTGTGTTGGGATTTTATTGTGAATGTCTTATACAGTGCAACAAATAATCAATGTGTAGGACTGGAAGTAGGCTGTGGAAAACAGGTTCAATAGGCTTAATTGATCATCATCATCATCATCATCATCATCATCATCATCTATACAGACATCTCCATCAACAAAACCTATCTAGATAGCTATAGACGTAATAAATGTATTGGTTCTGTCAGACTATAACATTGCCCCAAAGGAGTGGGACAAGTTATAAGATCTATAAGATTGCTATAACCAGATTTTAAAAAAAGATTCAAAGACTCTGGAAAACCGATGCTGAAGTGATCCGCATTGTCATCGGGGCCACTGGAGTGGTGGCAAAATCCATCAAGCAATACACTGAGAAGCTATCACCCACTATAACGATATCGAAACTTCAAAAAAAGTGGCGATATGCATGGCGTCCATTGTCAGGACCAGCAGCAACCAACCTCGAATACTGCTGTTTTGCTAGCTTTAATGAACAAGACCCAACCCTACAGTACTGTAACTTAGACCCGAATACCCGACCCTATCCATCAACTTTAAGCTCTACCCTTTTAAAGTGGTCTCTTGATAGGAATAGTTGTCTTACAAGCAGAATTGCTGTGTAGGCCAACAAACTGGTTTAAATAATAATAATAATAATAATAATAATAATAATAGATTTTGAATAATGCAAAAACGTATCGCACACTTTAAAAAAATATTTTATAGCTCTCCTGCAGGTTTTTCAAGAGGAAGAATATTGCCAATGAGTTCTACTGGGAATTCTGAAGATTGTCCGATTAACTGAATCATTTTTATTCATTTTCCACAGCCAGAGAAATTCTCAATGAAATTTGGCTGGAATTGGTGCTATCTATTGTCTCTCCCAGAATGTAGGACTGGGAGTTTAATAGTATAGAGATTATCCAGTATAAATGTGACTTTAGCTTATGTCATTTTGACTATCCGCTCTTTATGTGTAAGTATCATGTATTTTCTAGGTTACTATGTCTAAATATCAGGTGTTTGACATTTAATTTTCACTTCTTTTTTTTCTGTATAAATTGTAGGTAGTAGAAATGAATTGGGTTGTAAATAGCTGGTGTCTGTTTGGTAGACAAGAGTAAATAGACCTGGGCTCGTATTCACAAAGCTTCTTAGTATTCTCTCAGAGAGCTCCTATCTTAGCCTAAAAAGTCCTAGCTGGTAGTCTTAGAATAAAAGTGATTTAGAAACCTTCTTAGAGCAACTCTGAGTAAGGAAAGTACAAAAACGTTTATCTTAGTGAGGAGGTGTGGTTGACCCCATTGCTAGGGATGATGCAGCAGTTCAAGGACTGTGATTGGTTGATAAAATAATGATCTGACCTCTGTAAAATTCTTGAAATGCGCTCTTTGTAAAAATAGAATACATGATAATAGAACAGACAGTAAAATCATATTGCTTAATCATATGCTGCATTGCTTATAATATAATGAAATTGTATAATCATGACTACAGACGACTTTATGCAAAGTTTATGTTATAGGCTAGTTATCTTATACGATACTTAAACAGTCAAATGTTGAAAATGTGTCTACATTTGAAACAACCAATTTCCACACAGTAGTTAGTATATTTAAGTTTTTACATTTATTTACTAAACTTACATTTTATTACTTGTAATCCATTTCAGATTGATGGGAGCAAATGGCTCAGCCTTTACCGGTTTACATTATTTCAGGACAGTCTGTTATGTTGCACTTTTGGATGGTCTGTAGTCAACAATCCAAGAGAGATGGAAGGAAGTAAAAGAACAAGAAAACCAAATTGGACAGAAGAGCAGCGTTTACTTTTAGCTTTACGTTCAGCGTTTGGAGAATATTTCTTCTTTCCGCCATTTTGTCATCTGCTATAGAAACACTTAAGCCTCTTATAAGTCCTCCTCTCTACTCTTAACAATGTTTACCTTAGGAGCTGTTTTTAGGGCTAAATTTGTTCTGTGAATCATTTTTATCTGAACTAAGATTTAATCCGAAATTTAAGGGAAAATTCAAAGAAAATGCCATAATTCTAAGACTTTTCTTAGAATTCCATCACTAGGAGCAATTTTTAGGCTTAGGAAGCTTTGTGAATACGGACCCTGGTGTTTAATTTTATAAAAAGTTGTGTGTATGTTTGTGCAAACTAGCAGAGAAATATGTAGTAAAGAAAAGGTATAAATAAACATATGATGCGTCTTGTGTGTTAACATTACCATCGAATCCACTGTAAAGCACAAGGACATCCACATGAACCCTCATGTGTGTATTTGCATTTGGCACTTACTGATGAGCTGACCCAAAGTATTGAGAAATTGAGCACATGTGTCTGAACACAGGAGTGGGCCAGGGATGCTTTTTAAGCTCACTACTGCACTCCCAGTTCACTCGTGAGTGTGTTGCCAAGTACAGCTCCATTATCATTTACCATTTAATCATTTCCCCATGTCCCCATAGGGGAAGGAGTTAGGAGTATCAAGTCTTGGTGTGGACCCTCCTGTGGAGACTCAGAAAGTTAGGTCTAACCATAAATACTGTCCAAACTCTACAAATGCTCCACAGAGAGCCTTTGACTGGGTGCATACCTGTCTTGTCCGGAAGCTGCTTCCCTCTGTGACTGCAGGGCCCTCCAGTGAGTCGTGAGAGCAGCTGAACTCATTATTGCCAATAAACTCCCAGCCTTGTCTGGTATACAGGACATCTTCAATACACGTTGTCTGAGGAAAGCTCACAAAATCACCACAAACCGTAATCACCTACTGGAGCACACAGACTGTTTAGCAGACTGCCATGAGGCAGACGGTCCAGCAGTATTTAATCCAGAAGCAGCAGTCTGAGGAACGGTTTCTACCTGCAGGCCATCCGGATCCTGAATAAACTATAATCCAGTCATTACTCCTTCTTCAACTCTTTCACTCATTCCTGCACCCAACTCCCACGCGCTGGTCACCACACAGACAGCTCATGGACAATATTTTCACATGTTTCTGTCAATTTTGGGCATGTTGCAATATTTCTTAGAACAGCATTGCCGCTTTCCTGCACTACCGAATAATTCCAGTCTCTGTGCAATATAACGAAAAATTATTATATTTATTACACCGTACACAAAATGCTGCATCTAATTTAATTGCTTTTAAATGGTGTGTTGTAAAGCCCCTTCACCTGCCTTTTATACTCTTTTACAATATGTCTATGGTGGACTGCACAGACAATAAAACAGCAAACAGCTACTAGATCGCTAGATCGCAAGTTAGATCGCTATAACCAGCTATAACCACATAGCTATAACATAAATAAAATGTTTTGTCTGTACATTGGTCAGAACTCACTCTTTCGATGATATCTTTAAGGTTCATACTTTTAAGGAACTGAAACCAGTCTCAGAAAAAACTCTGTCTGTCTGTCTGTTTGAATGCATGTATGTTTGTCACAGCATCACACAAAACTGGCTGGACAGAATTTAGTCAAACTTTGGATGTGCTTAAGTATTTGGCCGAAGTTAAACAAATTTAGAAAAAAATTTATACTGTATGTTTTAAAAGCATGGAGCTAATAATAAGGAGTAATGTGAAGCTCCACTATGAGATGAAACATGGATCGTCTGAGCAAACATATCTTCAGCAGCCTGAAGTGAAAGCATGTAAAACACCTGAACGGACACCCCAGGGTTATGCGCTAAAATGCCCTGGCAACAATTGCCCTTCCCCACATAATCCTATATTACAACAGAATTTTATCATGCAAAACATTATTTAATTCAACTTTTGTAGTAGATATCTGCCTAAAGTTTAACCTGCATTATAAGTGAAAGCAAATTTTTGAATAAATGTGACGTCGTGAACAGTTATGTGCTGGATGTTTAACTTTAAAATAAACTACTAATAAGCTAGTAATAATAGAGTAGACAAGGCGTAAGGTCCTCATGTAACGACGCGGGTCTCACGAGGGGCAGAGCCGTTCAGTAATGCTTTGCTCTGTTTGGAATGGGCAGATCCGGAGGCTGCTACCCCGCGGAGTTCTGAACAGGCAGTGGCTCAACTACCCCATCTGGTGGTCGAAACTCAACTACCACCTCCACAACTGTATGCGGGCGAGCCAGAGAGGTGCAATGCCTTTATCCTGCAGTGCTCACTAACATTCGAGCTGCAAAAAAGGTTCTCCTCTCTGAGCATGCCACCCTAAGTGCCTAAGGGGGGGATGAGGTGTCAGTTTCAACCCAAAAGTCAGGATCCCGTCATGCAGGGCTCTTCCTACCAGCTATGCTCTCAGGGATCTGGAGAGCCCGAATGGAGGCACTCATAGATTCGGGGGCAACGGGTAATTTTATTGACGGGAGGCTAGCTGCGGCACTGGGTATTCCAGTTAGCCAGGCCCCTTCCGCCATCCCGTTAGTCTCCCTGGCCGGCCAGCCAGCCAATTAAGTCGGGGTGCATGATGCAGAGGATGGCCCCAGTGATACTATGGCTCGGACGTCATTCCAAGCAAATCTCGTTTCTGGTAACCCTAGGTGCCAGAACAGAGAGTAGTGCTGGGGTTCCCCTGGCTTCAACGTCACAACCCTCGCATCCTGCTCCAGTACCCCTTACTACTGCCCCTTACTCAGGGCTACTGGGATGTAAAACCCCATCGTAGGCCCATACCAATCAGGTTTACACCATGCACCTTATACCCCCCCATACACCCACCCATGGTGAACAAGTGGCGGACCACCAGGCTTGGTGTCAAGAGCCTTGTCAAGCAAGCGCTCCCCGCTCGGCATACACTGGACCCCGAACCCGAAGAGTTTTGTAGGGTCCAGATTGACTCTTGGACATCGGGAGCCGTCTGTAAAGGGAGGGTACTGTAACGACGTGGGTCTCACAAGGGGCAGACTCGCGCGATAATGCTTTGCTCTGTTCGGAACGGGCAGATCCGCAGGCTGCTACCCCACGGAGTTCTGAACAGGCAGGGGCACAGCCATTTATACACATGGCAACACCACAATCAGTGTGAATGTGTTGCACCTGATGGTGTGTTTATTTAAGGGTCCTGATACCTCGGCACTTCGTGCAATCATTTAGGTAGCACCGGTAAAGAATCAGGGCCTCAGGGCCACAGACAAAGAAAGAAAGTAAGAAAGACAGACAGACTGACAAAGTGTGCTGTTTAGAGACAAAGGCAAAGCTCCAGTCTCTGTCTGTCTAAGATGCCGGCAAGAGAGAGAGAGAGTGAGCAAGAGAGAAAGCGACACATCAGTGCATCGTGCGCGCTCAGTTTAAGGTAATAGTGCACAGCACCAAAACATATAACCCTCTCTCATAAATCCTCGGAAAGGGCATAAGACTCGAGGGGATTTTAGTTTCCAGTGCCCTAGCTGTTCTCACGTAGACGGCGGAGCTCTGTTTACGTTGTGTTTTCAGTTATTTTTTGTTTCCTTTTAAGTTTCTTAATTAATAATCCCACGCCATCTCCAAACAGGAAGGTCTTCCTTGCCTGTCATAAGCACTCTCACCACCTTCTAATTCATTGACCCCCTCTAAAGCCCTGCATTAGCGCTCTTACAATATTATAACATCTCGTGGTGCGGCTCTCCAATCTGCACCACATAACACCTCAACCTAACAAAAGGCATTTACATGGGCTTCAACCTGAAATAATAATATCAAAAGTCATTTTGAACAATTTTGTGGTAACTGTTTGGCTATGGCCCCTTCCTGGTCCCACATGACTGCGCACTAGTGCACAAAGCAAGGTCCATAAAGACATGGATTAGTGTGTTTGGTGTGGAAGAACTTGACTGGCCTGACACCTTGGGGATTAATTAGAGCTGAGACTGCGAGCCAGGCCTTCTCGTCCAAAATCAGTGTCTGACCTCACAAATGCGCTTCTGGAAGAACGGCTGGAATTGAACACACCCCTAGAGGTGAAAGGCCATGGTGCTAACCGCTATGTCATTGTCTCACCTATACATGTTTTTAATATTGACACGTTTGTTTGTGCAAAAACAGGTAGTAGCAATAGTAATACATAGCTGATGTTTATTAAATATGGATAAGTATCTGGTGTTTATGATAAAAGGAAGGGTTCATGTCTGGTGATTAGTACCTCACATCTGTGTCTATGTAATGCGACGATGCCTATTGCGAACTCTCTGGTACATAGCAAGTGTTTAATAGATGACTATAGGTACCTAAGTACCCAGTGTTTAAAATCTGGATTTTCACATGTGAACTGGAGGAAATATCTGAGGAGTCGATGGTCCTTTGTGTGTGTCTTATCTAGGCCACATGTTTGTTCTCTGCAACCCATGCATAGTAGCAGAGAAGTGTGTGGCCTCCCCAACATTATTGTCTCTGGAGTCCCTGAAAGTCATGGTCAGATTGCAGTAGTTGGCTGTTTTGATCCCTTCCACAAGAGAGGACTTGGGAAGCTGCTGCTGGCCAGATCTTATGTAAAGCCCAGTTGATGTGAAGCTGGAGAAACTCCAAGCCACATAAAAATAAAAATGTGCTTTTTGATTATTTCCTTTTCAATTCCCTCCATTTTGTTGTTATTGGCAGCTTGGACAACCTCAGCAGCCATATCAATCTTAGCAGCAGGCTATATTGGTAGATCCATGGCTTGTATTTTTTGGCAAGCCATACCGTCGATCTTTGTCGGCCAGTCAGCTGTTTGTTTTGTGGGAATATTGAGGGTTTCATCGTACCACTTTTCCATGTGCTTGTCTGAGTTCTCTTTATTTGGTGGAGTTTTGATCCAGTAAATAAAGAGAACTCATGGAAAAGCTCCTCCTTTATCATCACAAGCTATTCTAAGGCTATTCTAGCTATTTTGTCCAGCTGCTTCAGGACCCACCTTGTCATTGACCCACCAGAGATTCAAAGCAGATGGGTCAAGTTATGCCTGACTGGTCATTCTAAGTTTTCTGGTTTCTTTGACAGTTGATGTAATAATCAGTTCCATTCCCACAAGGAGCATCTTCCTGTTGACATTGGCATAGATGTAAGGCACTTTATAGTAGTTTGGTGTTCTCGTGAAATCCAAAAGTGGTAACAGGCACCTATTTGGTAAATAAAAGCTGTTTATTGGATAGATATTTGAGATAATTAAATGTTTAATGAGTAGGAATGTAAAAATATCTGATGTTTAATATCTGCATGTGTTTGAACATAAATTGCTGGCAGTGGTAAGTACTTGGGATTTAATGGGTGAATAAATAGCTCCTATATAAAATAAATAGCTGGTGTTTTAATGTCTCTTTGTTTTTGTGCATAAATTGCTTGTAGTCACAGACTGACAAAAAAGCAATCCAAGGAACATCCTGAAGTACACTGTGGCCTACAAATACGGCCCTCCTGCAGTTTTACTCCACTGGCACGTTTATTACCACTTGAGTTCTAATCACACACAAACACACACACACACACACACACACACACACACACACACAATATGCCTTACCATCTATATAAATGGATTCTAAACTGAATGCAGAGTGCTCAGTGTACTCACGCCCAGTGGCGGCCGGTCAATAGGGGGCGCAGGTGCGCCGCCCCCCTCAAAGTTATGCCACTTTAACATGTAATTATTTAACATAATAATTATTTATTTTAATAATGAAATAAAGTCATTTGGTCACAATATTCCGCTGTATTTCCTAATATAATTTATTTGCAATAAAAAAAAATCTAAACTGTATTACGTTCATTTGTGTTCGCTGTACGCGAGGCGCCGGACAAACGAGTGTCTATGTAGCACGTATATGTTTGAAAAGCATGTGACTTGAGGCTGAGCTCTGATTGGATTTTGTCAAATCATCCTAGGGTCGCAGCTCTGTGCGCCCTGAACCCGCCCACTTTTGTTCTTAGCGAATCAATATTGTTTTTAAATATTTGTGCTCATGTGATTGGACCGTTCTTAACGAGTCTTTTCCAGCACTTCTTATGGCAAGCGGAGCTGCTGACTGGATGCGATGTGAGTCAGGACTTTATTTTATGCTAGTAGTAATGATGCACAATCACCGGATAAATGGATATTTACAGGCGAGTATTAAAAGTTTCATTTTAATTTTGTTTGCGCCCCCTCAAAAAAAAAATTGCACCAGCCGCCACTGCTCACGCCTGACTCGCTATTGTTTTGTTTCTCTAAGTATATGAGTATATCACATGGCACGGACTTTCAAAATGCTGATTAACCCACTCGAGATGTCTTTGGACAGCGGGAGGAAACTGGAATACTCAAAGGAAACAGATTGTTTGCATATATGTTTTATTTAAACACGGAAAAATAAATGGATTTAGTGTTTGCATAAGTTCTTGAATAAAATATTAGAATTCATTTTTCACCAATAACTGCAGGTGTACTTAAAATGATGATCAACTGAGTGCATTACATTATCGCATTTTAATAATGGCAGGTTTACACATGATAACTGTGTGTGTGTGTGTGTGTGTGTGTGTGTGTGCCCGCGATTTAATATTAAACCAGTTCTTTCTAAAAACAACCCTTCATTATATGTTGTATGCTTAATGTATGAATGAGAAATCAAGCAACAACACATTTACACACACACGCAAGGATACATAAATATACAGCATTAGAAAGCATGTTGATAAAGACCACACCAATGTCCCCACTGCCGATATTATGATTAGAGTTGAGTCCAGGCATTACACACATCCCAGTGCCTCCTTTATTTCTGCCTCATATGTCTTTCCGCAAATATTTAATAACAATAACAGTATGCGGTCCCCCTCTGATCAAATAGATGAATTTGAGAATATAGATAAGACTTAGATTTTGTTTTCTAATATTTACATCTAGATGTGGTAAACAACTTGGCACCTTTAGTTAGAGACCACCGAGTTTTTGGGTGAGCAAACGTAAAACATGTCAGATTATAATTACTTGCAAAATGATTTAGAAAGTGTTAGATTTGATTCTTCATTGTGAGTCTTTTTTTTTTTTTTTTTTTCTACTCAAAATTACTTATTTACAGTTTTGGCTGAAAAAGAAAAAAAAAATGAATCCTGTTTGGAATATTTATTCTTGAAATATTTCAGACATTATGTGATAATAAATGTATATTTATTTAATTATAGTTAAGTGTGACTCATGCTGATAGATTCAGTACCCCCCCCCCCCCATCCCCATCCCCATCCCCTTCAAAAAAAAAATGTATATATATACAGTATATCCATTTAGTGAGACAGAATGTGAGGACGCTGCATCGTCTTTCAAGCTGAAAGCTCAAAGCACCTGCGCAACTGTCAATCATCCGTGGTTCATATGTCATTTGGCTCATCTGCCAGGTTTATTAGGGAAAAAATAAGGCATATTGTTTTGCATTTGGTTGTTAAAATGCTAATCCTGTGTGCAAAATTTGGAAAGATTGGCAGACCCGAAAAAGTCATTTAAATGTTATTTTTTTTGGATTTTTTTTTTTTTGGATTTTTTTTTTTTTTATCTCACCTTCAATTCCTTTCCACAGTTTGATTACCGCTGCCTTAGACAAACTGGCTGAAATGATGTATTTGAGCATTTCCGCAAAGGATTTATAGATTGAGTGATAAAACATAGGTGACTGTTATGCTTTTGAGCCTGTCATGTTGTTAGGCTTAACACAGCAGGACCAGAGAGACCTTGAAAATCACAAAGCTGAAAATCTGAACTAGTTTGAACTACAGCACTCTAATTACGTGGGTTTTCCAGGATGAATAGTAACTCACACTTATAAGCTATAAGTAGTATAGTAGTGTTCAAATCCTGTGGATATTAAGGATATATATATATATATATATATATATATATATATATATATATATATATATATATATATATATGAGTGTGAATGTGTTACCTGGAATTATCAGCTAACATGTTCTAGCTGGAAACAACTAGATATGAAAGTTGATCAAGTCTACAGAAAAAAAAAAAACATGCAGATAGGAGATTTTCCATTGCATGTGGGTTTGAGCAAGAAGTAAGATTTGAAGCTTAGTTCAATGGAAGATTGAACTTAGTTAAGAAAAGCAATGAATTAACAGTTGTCCTTCTTTCTTCCTTACTAACTGAGTGGTGGTTTTAAATAGAACCATTTAAACTGCATAGTGTAAGATTGTAACACAAAATGAGATAAAAAAAAAAAAAAAAAACAATCTCATATTAAAGTGGATTATTATTCTTTCTTTAGTATTGCCGTAGTATCAAACCCAGATTTCTCTCGGTACAGACTGATACAGATAGTTTCAAATCTATTCCTCATGTCATCACAACCACAACCACACTTTATTACAGGTGTGGAATTTCTTCGTCATTTAAAAGATTGTGGATTTCTATACTCAAGCCAATGCTACAACTACAGTATGTCAAACAGCAAACCTTAAACCTTCATCAACGAGTGTTTGCACTGCAAATAAATGACAGCAGGTTAAAATATTTCGGATGATCTGCCATTTCCGTGTTAGAAGATTACAACAACAACAACAACAAAAAAGGCAAGCTATTGAGACATTGAGTCCTAATTTTAACTTTTGTTAAAAACAAAAAAAAAAAAAAAGTTTGTTCTATTCTCACGCATCACATGTGATTTAATGCACGGAAAGACGTTTCTATGGGAACCAGTTTTAACTTTTTCAACAACTTGAGCTACCTCAGTCCCCTTCACTCCACTGGAGCACATAAATGTCCTTTATCCCCCTCAATAAGCATCAAATTAAAGTTGCTACCTAATAACCATTCACTTCATTTTCTATACCGCTTTATCCTGTATATAGGGCCTGGAGCATGTCCCAAGAGACCTTTGACACAAGGTGGGGTACGCCCTGTACAGGGTTCCAAGTCACTGCAGTGAGTTCATGCAACTTGGGAACACCCACTTAACCTAATCTGTAGGTCTTTGGACTGCGGGAGGAAACCTCAGTACCATCAAACCCTTGACATTAGGGGTACGAGTCCACTGTGCTAACCATTATGCCACCATGACGCCTTAGCTAATGCCAGTACTCTTTTACACTGATGTTATTTAAATTACAAAAAAATCTTACAACCAGTTTTTTTTTTTTTCTTGCATTTTTCTTTGTCTTTAAAATGATATTTCTAAATAAATGCCACGTCTCTTCTCTAAAACGGTGTTGAAGCATTTTAACCCTCGAATTATTTTTATTATACACAGATCAGCGATAACATTACAATGCAAAACATTCTGCCCAATACTGCGTAGGTTCCCCCCTGTGCCAACAGGGCATGACTCACCCAAGCCCTCTGGGGGTGTGCTGGCACCGGGGCATTGGAAGCGGATCTTTCGTGTGCTGTGGGTGGCAGGACGGGGCCTCCGTGGATCAGACTTGTTTCTCTGACATATTCCATGGGTTACATGATCAGGTCAGGTATCTGGGGAGTTTGAAGGCTTGGTCGGCAGCTTTGCACCCCTTGCCCTCTTGCCCCCATGTGTGGTGGTGACTGGAACATTTCTTTTGTTGCCAAAGCTGCATTGGCTTTTCTGTGGGATCGGATCGGGCGGACTGGCCTTTGCTCCTCACAAGCATACGTGAACCTTAGGAGTCTGGGATGTATGCTGGTACATACAGTAACTGATAATCAATGTCAATGTGGTAATGTTATTTGGTGTTGAACGTATGACTGATACAGTATCTTCAATATTCTGTCCCATTTCATTTGATTTTGTAGCAAAGCCATAGTTTTATTCATTAAGAAAATCATATGTCGTGTCTTCTTTTTAAAAGCAACCTTAACAGCACGTTCTAAAAAGATCCATCCACATGCTCAGAGCTCCTCCTGTTGGCGGATGTGTGTGTGTGTGTGCGTGTGTGTGCGTGCGTGCGTGCGTGCGTGATGGTGAGAGTGGGAACAAGAAAAAGGAGGGAACAAGGCACCAACTGAAACAAGGTATTTGCTTTTTTCCTACTGAAAATCTGAATTATTAATTTTTTTTTTTAGATGATTGCAGAACTTTACAAAGTACATAAAATATCATGTTGAAAAAAAAAAAAAACATTTTTAGTTCCAACTGCAGCAGAGAATATCAAGATACCTTATTTTTACCACAACTACATCTCAGGCACTGACACTATTTTTAGGGTTTTAATTATCTAATTATCTTTTGTTCTCTACTAGTTTTCAGAAATGTTTCAGTGTTTTATGGCCTAGAGTAATTAATCAGACAAAAATACCACAACGTCTGAAAAACTATACGAATGGAGATAAAAATACTCATGGCCTAAATATGAGCTGAGTTGGCAACTTTTGGCAAAGGCCAAAAGTTTCGGGAATATTATACAGCAAAGAGCTGGGTTACATAGCTGCCTAAATAGATTTTCTGGGCTGTGGATTCAGATTATGCAAATGTAATTCACACCTCCGAGGTTGCCAGAGGTTTCTTAAGTAGAAACAACAGCATCTATATCACCGCCTTTTACACACAAGCACTTTTGTTTGGCAAAAGAACAGGAGATCAAATGACGGGTTTTACTCCAAAGCATGATAAATGCCTTTCACCTGTATTTATTTATTTGTTTCTTTGAATCGGGAAAATTATTTCATAACCAAACTATGAATAGCAAATTGTCCTACCTATAAAAGCTTTGCGTTTGTGTTTGTATTTTTGGCATAATGAGCGCTGGGGCAGAAGTAGCTCAGTGGCTTAAAGCTCTGGGTTACTGAGCAGAAGGTCAGCCGTCCACCAAGCCGCCAGTGATGGACTGTTGAGCAAGGTCCTTAAGCCTGCCTGCTCCAGGGGTACTGCATCTTCCTAAGCTAGAATATACTGTACAAAGAAAATAATATCACAGTACAGTAATGCATATAAGACAAACGAAGTCTTAACTGAGCTTAATGTGACATTAGATACTGTAGTATGGACAGTGGTGACTCTGGGTTCTTGATAGGAAGGTCAGAGGTTCTAGACCCACCACTGCCAAGTTGCCACTGTTGAGCTCTCTGCTCTAAGGACACTGTATCCTGGCTGAACCCTATCTACCAAACTAGGGTATGCTCAGGAAAAGCACCTAACATGACTTTGCTAAACTTGGAGAATGTTGTTTTGAGAAAAAGAAAAAAAAAAAATGAATGAAATGGCATCAAGAAAAAAAACCTTCTGGGGAAACAGAGAAACTTTAAGGAGAACCAGAAAGAAAAAAAAAAAATGTGTGTATTGTTCATTGTATTGTTTTTAATGTTTCTCATAATCTTCAGCCATCCTTGTAATTAAAAGGTATTGTGTGCAGCGACAGTGGCTCAGTGGTTAGAACGGTTGCCCTGCACCTCCTGAATTTGGGTTTGATTTATGCCTCGGCTCTGTGTGCATGAAGTTTTGCAGGTTCTCCTCATGCTTGGTGGGTTTCCTCCCAAAGACATGCAGATTAGGCTAATCGGCGTTCCCAATTGAGTGTGCAACACAACTGAACACCACCTTTCGTTTTTTTTTTTTTTTCTTGTTCCAATTTGCAGCCAGTTTGCCACTTTACGCAAAAATTCAAACATATGGTTCCAATTCAACCAGGATATTTTTGATACTTAACTATAAATGTACATGGCCACAAACATTGAAATTCAACAAAGAAGCAAAGCTATTATTTGAAATGTACACTCAGTGGTGACCTCAAGTTGCTTTAAAACTCACAATCCAAGCACAGTGTTCTTTACAAAGTGATGCTCAAGATGCCTGCATTTGTGTTGTATAGGTTTAAATGCCTGCATGATGATCCAAGATACTGTATGGAGCTTTCTGAATTGACGAGAACAATGAATGACAGGTAAAGCAAGAATGCTTGTCCTGACTTGGTTGGTTGGTTGATGTCATTCATTTC